>QZLH01000198.1:29996-87541 GCA_003833135.1 Oehlia diaphana | reverse complement strand
TTTTTTTTTTTTTTTTTTTTTTTTTTTTTTTTTTTTTTTTTTTTTTTTTTTTTTTTTTTTTTTTTTTTTTTTTTCTCGTCGATAAATATATATATATATTAATGAAATTATCTTTTTTAAATAATAATTTAGATTTATAAAAGGCGAATATTATAGAAAAGTATGGTTTCGTGGTTTCAAACCCAATCGAACTTTATTGATGATTTACTAAAATTACTAAAATTATTAAATAATTTAATTTTATTTATTATAATTATTTATTATTATAGAACACCATTGAAAACTTCGGAGAAAACTTTCATTTTCTTCAGTTATCCCTAAAATTCAAAATGTAGGAAGGAAAGAGAGAGACGAAATAATGATGTGTATATTTCTCTTGGAAAAAAAAAATCAGAAAAAAATTTCAGAAAATTCTATAATTTCAAAGATTTCAAAGGTAAAATAGGTAAATAATTTTTTTTTTTCCGTCAAAAATTACCTTTTTTTTGTATGTTTTTTTTTTGAATCTGAATTAGTGAAAAAATTTTTGATATAATTTGTATTAGATTTTTCTGTTTTCGATGTTAAAAATCATGATGAATATTTTTTGTATATCTTAGTTATTGGATAGGGGGAATAAAGATATATCGGTTTTCGACCGACATCCTTCAATTCAATATCTGGAAATACTGCGGTGATAAATAGGAATTAATGGGATTTTGGACGGACCCGAATCAATACTATTAATCCTGATTTCGAATATTGGATTTCTCAATAAAAATATCGATCATTCTTGCTTATTCCTATTTGACTGAAAAATAACAAAAGAATATGAAAAATAAAGAATATTTATTACACAGCATTGATAATAGTTCAGTAGTTTTTACCTTTTTAGAATTTTCAATAACCGATTGGATAATGAGTGAAGATCTGTCAGTATCCCATTTCGGTATACGTCCGATTGTCCCGATTTTGGATAATAAACAAAGTTAATTCTGGGATCCGCATGAATGGTAATAAGTTTTATTTGCCAATTTGATCATTTTTATTATTGGTTCGCAAAAGCTATATCAGAAAAGTAATTTTTTAATGGTAAAAAATTTTTTTATCTTCGAAAATGTAAACTTTGAAAAATATTGACGATATATTGCTTCATCGGCTCCTTTCAGGATTTTTTTTCTGGGCGAAAAAAACAGTAACAATCTTATATGAAAATATCTCTGTAATATGCAATTTGCTTACCATTTATTTATTGTCTTCAATCAACAAGATAATACTGTATAACGTTGAAGAGCATCTTTAATGTCATGAAATTTTTAGGTAGTTCGGTCCAGTTCAGAAATATGTGGAATTACATACATTCCTATATATCCTACATATTTTAATCTTCGAATTTCGTGAATCTACGCCAAAAATACCAAAAATATTGGAACTATTCGATGTGGATTTCCATGTGGTTCTTAAATGGAAAGAATTTCCTGATAATCAAGATTAATTAATGTTTTTCAATCACAAATTTTCTTCGAAACTTTTTAAAATTGTTTTTTTTTTACCATGTGTTTTATCACAGAGTACTTAGAAAATACGATGTGGATATCCATGTAGTTCTTAATTTCCTGATGAACAGAATGTTAATATTTTCAATCACAAATTTTTTAGGCACCAATCTTGCAATAAAAACGTACATTATAAGAAGCTGTGCAAATTTACCTTACGTTATTGACCGTCAAGAATAACTCAACGCTTCGAAACTTTTTTTAAAATTAGTATTTTTTTTTTTAATCTAAAAATACTATGTGTATTGTCACAGAGTACTTGGAAAATATTGGAACTATCCACAATATTTGAATATAGATTCCATGTGGAAGATTAATTATTATTACAATATAAGCCTATATATGAAGCTGTGAAATTTACGTAATAATTATTTCACAGGGGTCATGAATATCAATGATTTTGATTTTCACAGCTGCGCCGTGAAAATCATGATATTTTATGCGACACGTGAAATAACTTACGTTATTTGCGCTTCGAAACTAAAATATCATGTGATTTGTCACAGAGTACTTTGGAAAATATTGGAACTATCCACAATATTTGAAGTGGATTATCTTAAGTGGGAAGAATTTTTCGATATCAAGATTAATTATTATTTCTCAATCACAAACTTTTTGGGCATCAATCCTACAATAAAAACGTACAATTTAAACGTATATACAGTATGAAGCTATGCAAATTTACCTTACGTTGTTGACCGTCGACAGAGGTCAAATTTGACTGCCAGTTATAATCCCTTTATACATGTCCATCATATTGAATATAACAATTAATGGTTAGTAATTATTTCTCTATTATAAGCATTCTTATTCTAGAAATCTAGTTCTTGCTAGTTAAATGCTTAACGTCACCATCGTCGATTGGTTTGTACAGTTTGGTTATCATTTACTAAATTCCTGCACACTCGGTTAATTGTGTTATTATATGTGTCCTTCCAGTGTCCTTACTATGGAAAACCACCATGGTCAAAAGTGCGTAGTAAAATACAGCATATACACGCTAAATTATGTAGTGTGGATACGTTATTTTTTTACGGCGGTTGTAGTCGGGTTAACATGGGTAACTTATCACAAAAAGTAGCGTTTAATACGCTATATTTCCATTGAGATTTAAATTATTCGACTAATAATATTCCGCCATTATATTAAGTAATTTTAATATGGAGTAATGAGTAAATTATTTAAATTAAAAAAAAAAATTATAATAATATGAAACATTTACTCTTAGTAGAACTGTTTATCCATGTTCATCCGATCAAAACTTTTGAAACTTTCTAAACGTAAATTTGCGCTAGCCAATTTGAGGAAAAAGCGACTTGAGTCGGTTCGTTCCATTCGGTTGGTACAGTTCACCCTCTCTATGGCGAATTTTTATATAGTGAATAACTTACTATAACGAAGAAAAATTCAGGTACAGGTTTTTTATATACTGTATATAATAAAATGATCCTCAGTATAGTGAATTTCTCACTAATTTTAATCTCCAGCTCATAGGATTCACTATAGTGAAGGTGAACTGAGTGTACATCGATCGGTCCCAAATCGATTTTAATATATACAGACTCGGAGCAGTCTCGGAGCAAGTAAGTACCACTAAGGACTGATAAAGGCATGTTATCTTAAGAATTAATTTTTTTTAATATATAGACAAAACCGGAACAAGAATGATACGAACTTTGATGTCCAAAGACTTCACGTGATCTAGTTAGACCTCATAATTGACAATTCACAATAGTAACAATTTCTCATGACATTTAAATAATAAATTGATAAATGGAAACATTTTAATATTATACCTATTATTTTATAATGAAAATCTTAAGAGAATGAAGATCGTCAATGTAAAAAAAAAGGGACCCAAACCCGATTATAACTCTGCTCAACACGGTTTTTTCAATAGTATCTGTTCGGAAACGAGCCGAACCGAACGAGTTATCCCCATCCATAGGGATAATGAAGTCCGGAAGATTTTAATATTCATTCTCATCGTAAGATGGCATTTCAAATATTGAACGTTCGTTCTACTATCGTGTCGTAATGTACGCTTATACTTGAGTCGTTCACTTGACGAAAGTTATTTGGTACAATAATTGTTCTAAATAAAATGAATTAACTAATGCAAGTATTTTTATTTATAAGGTGCATTCAGCCGCATTGACTTCATGAAACTTTTCTACTTTCCCTCTGATTTTACTAAATAATCATAATTCTTATTTTCAATATAGTGTAACAGTCTAAGTATATTTGAATGAAAAAAAAAAAAAAAAAAATACCGGATTGGATATTCGAATATAAGATCACAAAAATTAATAGACCCGATTTGTAAACTGATAAAATAAATTGCTTTATTTGTTAATTACAAGTTTCGTTGATTACAAGTTTCGGATTGACATTCCGATTGATAAACATGATAAACATTCCGCCCCGTTCAGGCTTCCACTTTTTTTAATTTCTAAATTTAAAAATTTTTTTTTTTTTTCTGGTTTTTTTTTTTTCTATTTTTAGATATCGAGAAAAATTATAAAAAAAAATCTAAATATTTATATTTACGAATAACTTTTTGTAAATAATTGAGAGACCAATAGGATAATGATTATTATAAATAAATAAATAATTCCAATTTTGATAATTTTATGGATAAAAGTTATCAAAGAAAAGGAAAAAAAAAAAAATAAGCCAAAGAAAACCTTAAAAAAAAAAAAAAATAAAGGAAATTTTTATGTCCATTGTTTCTGAAAAAATCGGTTTGCGTTACATTAATCCTTGATTTATATTGACATATTTAGAAAATTATTTTAATTTTGTAAATAATATTAAAAGTTTCAAAAATTTAAAAATGGTATCATAATTCAAATGTTAAAATAGTAAAGATCTTAATTCTAAAAATAATTTTTTTTTAAAAAAAGTAAAATTTTTTTTTTTTTTTTGTTAGTAACGCATTTCCTTAATTAATTAATTCTTTATGTTAAAATAAATAAAATATTCTTTTTTTAACGCATTCCTTTACGTAATTAATTCTTTATGTAAATCAATTACAAGAAAAATATAACTCCTTAAAAATATATACATAGCGAAACTAGTGTATTTACTAAATATAACCAATTAATTTTGTTTCAAATATTCTTAAAAAAGATTGTAAGATGAGAGAACCTGAATCCCGAATCCCGAATTTCCTATTATTATTGGATAAATAAATAAATAAAATTTTAAACAAATTTAAAGATCGACCAATAAAACGAAACTTAGAATGAAATAATTTATTTGTTTCAACATGTTGATTTACTTAATGACTCCCCAATCTGTAAATCACTGTAAAACCTTAAAAAAAAATAAACCCTCATGACAACGCCAAAAAGTAAAAAGAAAATTATTTCCTATTATAATATATTCAAGAAATATTTAATTAAGTAATAAATTACTAAATGATCAAAACCTTGAATTTTTTTTCAACAATCCATTACTAAAAAATTTCATTTATGAAAAAAAAATGTTGTCATACTAACTTTAATTTAAATAATGTAACAAACACATCTGATATATGATTTTAACGCGTCAAAAAAAAAAAAATTGATAAACCAAATAAAAATCCAAATATAAATAATTTTTTTTAAGTTTCAAAAATGTTTATTATTTATTGAAACTTAAACTTTGTTTAAATTTTTTCCTTTTTTTTCGATTTCAAAATCTTCTTGTTCTTCATTTTTGGTATATTGGCGATTTCTCTGTTATCAAACTTTAACGCGAACATAAACTTTTTTTTTTTCATTAAAATAATGAAATGAAGTTCAAACACGTACCAAATAAAGTAAGCATATATCGGATAACTGTGGGAAAATTTAATTGTACAATGATTTTTTTTTTTTCATAATCTTTTCTCATTTATTTTTTTTTTTCATTTTAATTATTTTAAGTAAAAGTCAAGATTAAATGGATAACGTTGTGCTATAATTATAATTTATAATTTTAATATCGTATGATTTTTTTTTTTTTTAATGTTACAATTATCCATTTTTGTATTTTTAATGATTAAAAATCAAATGATTCTTCGAATCTTCTATGAATCATTAATCGGCTTCAACCATTATAAATACGGTGGCCATCGACTGGAGATTTTTTTTACATCAACGAAAATGATATCGAAAAATTTATAAAAAAAAAAAAAAACCAAAAAAAAAATGTTAATTCATAATCTCCAATGAAAGTAGAACGAAAACGGAAACGAATGTTCAAAAAGTAGAACGAAAACGGAAACGAATTTTCAATAAAAAGTAGAACGAAAACGGAAACGAATCTCCAAAAAAAATTAACGAAAAAAATACGGATTTGTCTATAACCGACGGTTAAAATTTTAGGATGGTTTTGACTTTATACCGACGGTTATAACGAAAAGACAGTTTATCCCTCTCCCAACTAATTTCCACTACTAAATTCTCCCTATTTTTTTCAAAAAAAAATCTTAATCATAATTTTATAATAATCTCTTAATCATAATTTTAAAAATTTTTAATTTTTAAAAATCTTAATGAAAACCCTTCCCATTTTCCCCTTTGTAAAATATTTCCATTAAAAAAAATATTAAGTTTGTGTTGCATTTTAAAAAATTTCGTTTTTATGTAACAAAAAAAAAAAAAATTATTAGAAAATAGTTTTTTCTAATTTTTCTTAGCAAAGTAACCCTGTAAGATAAATTTATTATTTTATTAAATGTATTCTTTCTTTTTATTTTATATAATTTTCCTTAAAAAATAAGCAATGATATTTATTTTTTTTGGAATAATTATTATACGTTAATAAAATCGTAAAAGAAATGATATTTTTATAAAATTTAACATATATAAATCAAATAATCTTATAATCAATGATTCCCATAAAAAATGTTAAGTCCAAAATGTCCGATGATTCCCTCGATACTCATGATATGACCCATAAATTATCGTACTTATTACCATTGTGAATGTTGCAGTAAATAAATATGTCTATTATGCATAGTAAAAAGAATGGGATAAAAATATTGCCGGTTAATGTATATAAAGGCATAATATTGGGTGACATGCATAATATTACAGTTATTGGATGTGGGCAATCATCCCCGTATAATTATAAATTTTATTGGCTTTTTTTTTGTAATAAAAAATTTATTTTATTAGAAATTACTATATTAGATAGCTTTTGATATAATAAAAGTAATGAAAGTGTAAAATTTGACTCTAATATTACAATATATGCGTTTTATTTGTACGTTTTATTTAAGTTATTATGAATATCATGGTTATTTTCACCGACAATCATTTCACCGTATCTAACCCACAGGGTCATTTCGCAGACAAATGTTCGCCGACAATCATCTCATTTACAAGGGAATTTAGGATTAGGACTTCATGACTGTCGTTAAAATGACTATAATGGAGGACACAGAGTATGACACATTTCACTTCTATACGCACTAATATATGAACATAAACGTTCATCTTCATAATTCCCAATATAAAATGTGGCGATACAAGTAAATCTGTTTAAACTTGGGTTCTAAAATGATAATAATAATAGAATGATTTTAACCCTTGTGCTCTTTGCAAAATATTCTCTTGAACAATTTGTTATCATAAAATTTCTATTATTACTATTTAAAATCAAATAATATATATATCCAATAAATCAAACTAATTATGAGGTATGAATCAAAATTCGAAATTTATAAAATTTATTCATATACAGTAGTTATAAGTCCAAATATGCTAATTAATTAATTCAGAATCACAAAAGTATGGTTCTTGATATTGTACGACCAGTCTTCTTGATAGACCTATATGCAGTGATGTGCATTGGAAGATTGGAAGCTATTGATTCTTTCAATTCCAATCCTTCCAATGCAAATAAATTTTTATTGGAAGCTTCAAATGCACATAGGAATATATATACGTATATACTAGGAAACGGTAAAACCGTTACGTAGTCCAGAGCTTATCAGTATATAGGTAGATAATCGCATTCTCAATTAACCGATCGAGATAATTTCGTGTAATATAAGAACCAATTAAACGTCGACTCAAAGAACAAGCGGACGGACAACGAGATATTTTGTACCACCACGGCTAGAACATATAGAGTCCTTTGCTACGCTCCGGACTAATAAAAACTAATATGTATTGAAAATCATTGGAATATTGGAATCTTCCAATTCTTCCAATCCCAAGCCTTCCAATGCACATCACTGCATCTTGATATAGTACTATAAACATATAGCCTATATGTTAGTAGTACTATATAAACATATCAAAATGCATACCCGAAATATATCAAGTCCTTTGTGTGACATATATATTTGACGCGACATAATTCATTAATGAATTTTAAAAATTTGGTATTATAATTATCAAATTAAATATTGTTTTATAGCTTGATTTGGAAATTTTTATTTTATTAATAAATTATTAATCCGAAGTGTAACGAAAGACTACCGTATAGCACTGACTAAATACCCGGGTATAAATCAATTTACTTACCTGAGTATATACTTCTACCCTGTCAGTGCTAGAAGAATTTAATAAATTCGAATTATGATAGTTGTTAAATTTGATCCACATATTAAATATTTGATATATTTGATATATTGATATATTGAGACGGGTATTTCTATACGGTTATACAGTACATACTATATATTCTACGCTTGATGTTTAAATAATTGTTTAAAAATTTGATCCACATATTACATATTTGATATATTTGATAAATTGAGACGACCTTATATGGTGGTCACCATATATTTTTGCCCTAGTTTCAATTCAAATACGCGATAGATTTTCATTGTCGATCAAGACTGAAAAATGTATATAAGTGCGCGATATTCATTACCAACCATGGATTGAAAAACGTATACGTGTTTTACAGTACTCCTTTTTTTTTTGAATGATCTCAGTAATGTTGAAACATATTCTTTATAGAGTTCGGAAAATTTTTTTGATTGAATTTGCTATATTATTTTTTCATAATATATTACTATACAATAATGAAAAAGCCTATTTACTTTCTGGTATAGGAATTTTCGTAGTAATTTGTCTAAACGAAGGATTACTATGGATAATTTGGAGATTATATAATGAAAACCCATGGATTTTATGTTTATTTGCAACCCCTTATATAATTTCATTATTTCTTGGATGTATAAAAACATCTATGGCATTATTCCTTTATTTTGTATACCTTCAACACTTAGTAATTGTATTTATAGGAGATTATACGAAAGTTCTTTGTTATTGGTCTCGAAAATTTTTCATGGTGATTGTTATTTATATAGGAGGTTTTTTACCAATGATCGGATTAAAACCTCTTTTTGAGTTATGTCCTACTTTAGTTATTACATATGCAATAATAAAAATAATTATTATTTATATCTCACTTAGTCCATATCTTTTTACACATTCATATTTTATTGTGTTAAAATCTTTCTGGAGAACTATTTTTAAATTAATCTTACCTATATGCTTTAATTGTTTACCTATATGCTTTAATTGTTGGGGAATTATGACAGGATTGTTTTGGTGTAGAGACTGTGGAAAAAATTATTTTACTGATAATTTTTCAAATTGGACTAGTGATAATTATGATATTGATGAATTAATTAGAGATACTCAGAAGAAAGCAAAGGAATTAACAGATTATATAGAGTGGATACCTTATAGTGAATTTGGAGATATGACACGAATTGACGAAGGTAGATTTGGTACAGTTTACCGTACTATATGGAAAAGTGGCCCTTTAACTATGATAAGGGGAAAAATTGAAAGATCTGGACAAATTTATGATGAA
Organism: Oehlia diaphana; assembly: GCA_003833135.1. NCBI lineage: Eukaryota > Fungi > Glomeromycota > Glomeromycetes > Glomerales > Glomeraceae > Oehlia > Oehlia diaphana. Next base: position 78,197 of record QZLH01000198.1, on the reverse strand, counting down.
TTATGCCAATTTGTTTTATTCAAAGCATTAGATCAATCTCATGAAACATTAGAACGCCTTTATAAATTCGGACCAATATCAAGCCATTTAAGACCATGTAATGTTGCTATTAAAATACTTAATCATTCAGATGATAACATGGAAAACTTTTTGAATGAATTAAAAGCACATATAAAATGTGTTACTATATTACATACGAATGATTTTCAAAAAGTAATGGTTAGATGTTATGGCGTCAGTCGAGATCCGACTACGGGGAAATATATGTTTGTAATGGAATTGGAACGAAACGGAAATTTGCGTCATTATTTAAAAGAAAAATTTTCAGTACTTAAATGGTATGATGATAAATTAAAGTTGCTGGTTAGTTTAGCTAATGGATTACAGACAATTCACGAAGCAGGACTTGTACACCGTGATCTTCATGCTGGTAATATTTTAATTGGTTATGATAATAATGCATATTTAGCAGATTTAGGATTAAGTTGTTTAGAAAATGAACAACAATCTAAATTTAATTATGGTGTTTTACCATTTATTGCTCCTGAAGTTTTAAGAAATTGTAAATATACTTTTGCTTCTGATGTTTATAGTTTTGGAATAATTATGTGGATGTTAACATCTGGACAACATCCTTTTGCTGATAATAAAAATGAATTTTTAGGAGTAGAAATATGTAAAGGTAAAAGACCTAATGTTATCGAAGAAACTCCTGAATGTTATAGAGAGTTAATGGAAAGGTGTTGGAATCCCGATCCATCAAAAAGACCTTCAGTTATTGAATTATATAATACATTTAAATTTTGGTATCTTGGTAAATGTTATCGTCAATTTAAAAATGCTGATCGATTTTCCACATTGAGGGAAGTAATAAATTTTGATCAATCTGATTTATCATCAGGTAAATGAACCATTTATACATTTGTTTTTATCTTACTTTTACTAACTAAATTTAAAAAAGCTGATATGTCGAAAGAAAAAACGAATTCCAATCAATCTTTATCATCAGGTAGAACATTTATACATTTTTGATCTTTTTTTTTTTTTCTTTTGCGTTTTAATTACTAAAATTTCTTTTTATTTTATTAAAGTTTCTTCCATGTCTTCATGTAAAATAAAAACTTCATGATTTCACTTTAAATGTTTGTTTGTTTTTGCTTGTATTTTTTTTTTTTTTCATTTGAAATTTGGACAGCCCATTCGTTCCTATCAACTTAAATATTTTTTTCTTACTTTTGCATGAAAAATGTGTAAATTTGACGCTCGCATTTATCATTATAGCATGTTAAAATATACGCTTAAAGCTTTTATTCATTTCAAATTATGCAAATTTTCTAAAATTCGTTAACGACAAAAAAAACAATAAAACTCATACAATATTAATTCTATTAAAACAACATTAATTCTATCAAAACAATATTAATTCTATCAAAACAATATTAATTCTATCAAATCTAATATATTATCATCTAATCAAAACATTCAATAGTTTCCTTTTCCACATCAATAACCATATTATTTGATTCTTCCACGACATCTATAATCAGTACTTCGCTGTTTATATTTTTTTCGGTTTCGTGCGATATATCAAATTCAGATTTCTTATTATCCATTAAATAGCTTTCTGATATTTCATCATTGGGCCGTTCATTTTCTTCTTTTTTCTGTTCTGATCCGTGCCCTGCTTCGTTTTCTTGATTCTGATCTTGTGAATTTTTATACTCGTTATTTTTTTCTTTCATTCGTTTTTCAGGTGCTCTTTCTTTACTAAGTGCATCTATAATAATTTACAAAAAAATTAGATGCAATTGCCTTTTTATTAGTCAAATGTTTCCATACTTTGTAATCGCACCTGGCTTTTCATCGTCCACTATTAAAGGATTTGTATTTGAACAATTAAATGGAGCATCCAAAGTAGACTCTATTCAAAACAAGATTTATTTGTTTAGTAACAAATTTTTTTAATTGAACACACTTTTTTCCTTAAAAAAAAAGTACTTTTCAGAAAGTAGGAACTTATAGGTGGGGCTGATTTCTTAAGTTTTGGCATATCATCATTATCTTCCTGTTTCTTTTCATCGTTCGTATCTTTTGCGCTTCTTTTTAATGAAGGTATTTGTCTCTGCGACGACTCGCTCATATTGTTGTGGTTAAGATCGGATACATATGTAGAAGCGCTTTTAAACATAAGAAAGATAAATTACACGTTAGTAAAATCTTGCAGAATAAATAATTTAAATACAAATTGGATCATTTGGTTTACTCTGTGCTTGCCAAGGGTTGTGAATACGATGTTGCTCTATTTGATAAAGTATTTTTTCTCCCTTGTCTTCGTAATATTGATCTTTCTTTTTCCTTAATTTTTTCCTTTAAGCAATAAAGAAAAAAAATTAAATTATTTATTGCAAATCTTTCAAAATAATTGATAAAATACTCACTGATTTCAGCTTATTGATTTTTTCAGCTAAGTTTGGAGCTCGGTAAAATTCGGCAATTTTTAGAGCAGATTCCAAGAATTTCACTGAATTTAATAATTTAGCTAAATCCAAGGCACGTTCATATTTTTCTTCACTGACAGCCATCTAAATTTTTAATATTATACATTTAGTTAATTTAGTTACAACATTTACAACATATAATTTTTTTAGAAAAAATAAAATATTTAAAAATTAACCATTATTAATTCGATTATAATCTTGTTAGCATTTTTTTCTTTCTTCTTTAATTGTAAAATCTTCTCATCATTTAATTCGTTCTTTGCCTTGGCTTCTTGATATTGGAAGCTCGATATAATAGACTCGCGCATCCATCTATGTTGAAAGAGTGAGTATTTATTAAATTTTCCTTTATATAATTTATATGAAACTACCAATATACCTTTCTTCACAGCGTCCGTTTTGATTATCAAGATGCAAAAGCGGTATTTGCCAATTAACCTCATCATATGCTGGTCGGGGATAGCGGGGAACATCTTCACCATACTAAAGAGGTTTGGAATTAGAAAATATGTAAATAATTAAACTTTGCAATTAATTAATTACCTTAAGAATAAAACACATTAATTTAGATTCCATAACCGCAACTGGCCAATATATCCATTCTTTTTCTTTCTCTCTCTCCTTTTCCTCAATCTCTTTTTCTTCATCTTTTTCTGCCTTATTTTCTGAGATGTCATCTAAATCAATGACATCCGAATTTCTTTTTAATGATTTCGAGCTATCTGCATCAGATTTAGGCTCTTTTACAATATTGACGGTATCTAACACAGGTACCCATCTTGCTTGTTTGTATACTCGATGATCATGAAGTATATAAAGGACACCTTTAGAATCAAACATTGTTGGTAACTAATAATTTATTAAGACAACATGTAAGGATTAAATTCAGAATTTAACTACTTCAGTAGATTAATATAAAGCTTACTCCTTCTTCAGAAAAGCCTAACCATTTCAAAGTTGATTCTTTAGATATCGGCAAAACGTCTTTTTGTATATCACCACGATCATGCATATCATACAAAACATATCCAAGATTTTGCGAACCTGTCACATACCAAATGCCTAAGTTAATAACACTATTATTAAATAAATGCATGACCGAAAAAAAAAATTCACCTTTATGAGCTATACTTAAATGATAAGCGACCAGAAGTAAATTATTATATGCCGCCATACAAACGACAGAAGGAAAAGCAAATATGTAATCTTGAAATCCATTAAGAGAAAAGAATCGCAAATAATTATTGGAAGTTGCGATAGCTATTGATTGATCACTTAAAGCAATGGCTAATATTTAATAGAAAAAAATAAGTATTATTCTGTCAAGATCACGCATTGAAAGAATAACAAAATTTACCTATTATTTCTTCATCTATGGGAAGTGTTTTCATCCATTCACTTTTTGGTCCCCAACTATTATTTGGCTTATAATATAATATACTTGGATTCCCGTTATCAGATCCTACCGCAAAAAGTACTCCGTGTGTGCCTTAATAAATTAATATTAGTGTGATTTTCTTATTAAAATCTTTATATCCCAAATATGTTCCAAAAAATTTAATACCAAGACAAGCCATAGTATAACCAATATCGTCACGAAAATTATATCCTCTGAATTGTGTTTTGTTATTATATTCAACATTTACCGAGTGAAAAGTAGTATTATTTACTGAGTGAATACAACCAAGCCAATTGACAGCTTATAATATTAAATAAATTTAAAATTAATACGTGAAATAAAAAGAATACTGAATAATTAAAGTTTCAATACCTAAATATCGACGACTATTTTTCATTGCCGATGATCCAGGCTGAAAAGGCGGTTGAAGCTCAGCAATACCTAAATAATGAATAAATTAACAAAGAATAAAAAGTGATAGTGAAATGCAAGACTTTTTTTCCTTACTACTCGATTCTTCGTGAATTATTATCTGCCTTTGCTGCTGCTTCTTTTTTGGTGAATACCTTGGTTTATCTACGGCAACATAATCATCTAAACCTGCGTCTTTATCTAATATAGATTCGAAGTCAAACTTATCAGAAGTACCGTTTACGTCTATTGAACTCTCTATTATATTCGAATCCAAACCACATTAATTGTAATTAACTCGTTAAAAAAGTACAAAATAAGATAGAATAAAAAGGTAAAACATATATACCATTAGCTTTCTCAATAGAAACTGATTTTGGTAAATTATCCTTAGGGCTCATGATTTCTAAATTACGAGAAACATAAGATTAAATTTAAGATCCTTTAATAAATAAAAATATATAGATATATTCTTTAATTAAATATTTGTATTTCATACCACCATCTTTTGACTTTCTTTCTCCTGATATCTCATCGTCATCGGTATCAAGATAAGATGATTCTCTTCTGTTTGATTCATCTATAAAATGCTTATTTAAAACGTAGTAGAGATTTAAAATAATCAAGTTAACATTATGATAATCACTTTACCTTTTGTTTTATCTTTCTTATTATCTATAACCATTGCAGGAACATAATCTTCATCTGCGGATTCTTCCGCGAGATCGTCGAGAAAATTAAACGAATTTGCTTTTTTTACATGTAAACATAGATTAATTTAAATTGCCAAATGAAAATAACCTAAAAAAAAAAAAGCTTCATACATTTATGTTTAAACTTTTTTCTTGAAATAGTAGAACTTAGTTCATCATTCGAAGAATCACCTAAAACAATTATATACCAAATTACTATACTATAACAATAATCATCCGGTTAATCAAATTTAGTATAAATACAAAACAACAACACTAACCATCCGGTTTAACGAATGAACGTTTCTTCGTATCATTCTCATCATCAGAAAATTCAAAATTTTTCAATTTTTCGTCATCCGCATCCGAAAAAGAATCTAAATTAACATATATAATTTAAATATCTATTAATAATTTTGAAATAAATTATAGAAACTTTACCGGTAGATTTTCTACGGAAAGTGCTTTCCTCATCAGATAAAAAGTTAATGGATTCAAATTCATTTTTTCGACCAGCTTTTGATAAAAAAAAGAAGAATATAATTTCACATTTATTAATAAATTGAAATTATTAACAAAATAGAATTTAATCATAAAACTTTACCGGCATATTTTCTACTAGGAGTATCTTCCTCGTCAGAAGAGAAATTAATGGATTCGAATTCATTTTTTCGACCAGCTTTTGTAAGGCAAAGATTAGATTCATGAAAATATCATTTAAGCAAACTAAACACGAATACTATACCAGTCAATGATTTGGGTGACTGTTTCTTTTTTGAGGACCCAACTCCATTATCGTTGCCTGATATATTTAATCAAAATTAATGGAAAATTATAATTGGGTCGTTCCAACTTGATTGTTTGCTTAACGTACCCCACCTCCCTCTATTTTTGTTAAAATTTAAATGTTGATAAACATTTAATACCACATATGTTTAAATTTCCCCCTCTAAATTTAAATTACAGGTTTCTGGATTTTTCTGATATTTCCCGAAATTTCCCAAATTTTCCAAAGGTTTACTACATTTAGTTTGTTCAATGAAAACCCAACCTCCCCTCTCAAACTTTTCGGAAAATCTGGACGTTAAACAAACAATCATGTTGGAATGGCCTTGTAGGAAATTTTCATTATAAATGTGCCTGACTTACCAAGTGCAGTACGATGCTTTTTCCTAGGTGATCCTTTTTCTCGAGAATCCAAATTAGGACGATGAGATGATAGAGACTTGCTTGTCAAATTTTCTATATTATAATATAATTATTTATTATTATTAAATGTAAAATACAATTCAATAAACTGAATAATAAACTCACTTTTTTTACGATTATAAAACTTTTCTTTCACTCCCTTCATATTTTCTTGTATTTTAATCAAATCAAAAGGTTCGGAAGTGGATACTTGAGATCTAGCGGATCCATTGGATCGTTCGGGCGTTATTAACTCGAATGTCTGAGATCTATCGGATCCATTGGATCCTCCTGAAAAATCAATATTAAAACTCTGGTGAAAAATCAATTATACTAATTCACATAAATAGTTACCCTTATACTGTTTTTTCAAAGATTTTAAACGTGATTTCATTACTGGATCATCATCATCTGAATCGACATATGAGTGGATATCAGTTTTGTCGTCCATTGAAGTATCTATGAAAAAAAAATGAATCATATTACAAAAGAAAAAGTCAAGCAAGGGAATTATTTAAAGAGTGTAAAATTAATTAAATTACCCATTCCAATTTTATCATCTTGTGTATTAGAAGGTGAAGCAACCACAATATCGCTCGGTTCATGAGAGATTTCTTCACGTGATTCAACTTCAATTTCATTATTATTAATATCCATGATTTTAAATATCAAAGGCCTCTGGGTCAAACCTTACAAACAATCATTAGTCATTTAAAATAAAAATTTTTTTTTTTTAAAAAAAAAAAGGTTCCCGAACATCCTTTTTATTCTCCAAAGATAAAAATTTTTTTGTACCTAATATAAAAATATATTATTACCTTTTTTCTTAAAAAAAAAAAAAATTTCGTAGAAGTCGTAGAAGTTATGAAATATTTTTTTTTCGAAGTTGTTTAAATAATTCAAAAATGATTTATAGTTCAATTAAAGGATATTTTCCACGATTTACATTTCTACTTAAGGACAAATTAATCGATTTACGTCATAGATACGAAATTTTAAAAAACTCGCGACATACGTGATACGTTTATTTGAAATTTAACTCTAATAAATTAATTTATTTATATTCAAAATTTTGTTACATAAGTTAAATAATTTAAATAATTTAATAAAAATTAATTTTCAATCCTCAATGGACCATCTTTGTCTTTCATTTGAATCAAGTAAAAGATTATTATTTTTGGCAGATGATTCTTTATTCTTTTGAACAACTATAATTTGAGTGAAAAAAAAAAAATTTAATTTTATTCCTTTTAATATAAAGAAAAAAATGAAATCAAATGACTCACGATGATCTTGTAATCCTTGTCCAAAATTCTTATAAACGAATACAGACCAAATTAATGATAACTAAATAAAACATTTGAATTAATATTATGAAATACTATATATTGAATTATTAAACCTTTTTAATTACTCACAAGAGTCATTATGATTCCGACGATAACTAATAATAGCAATATGTTAATACAAATAATAAAATTTCTTGGAGAGAAACATTAAAATAAATATTCATTACTTACGAAATATAATGAAAAAGTACCAACTATCCTTAACACTTCCTATCGAATAATATAAGAGTATACCAAAATCTATAATAATAACCACCCAAAATACACATACATATATAATACCAAGTTTCATTTCTTTTTTCACCTATTAATTAATATTGATTTAACATTTTTATATATAAAAAAAAAATCTCCTCAAAAGATAGTTAACATACCGAACGATATCCGATTATTTGATTTAGAAAAATTAAGCCTGATACTGCTATATGAAACAAATAAAATCGTTTTGGAAGATATCTGATGTGTTTTATAGATGTAGGTTTGACTCTTAAATTTATTTTAAATACTGTACATGCCTCTAAAGCTAATCCCAATATAAAGAATAAATCAAGCTTAAGTAGCATTACATAGATTAAATAGGTCCTAAACATGGCTAAAAAAGAGACAATAAATTTACACGTTAATAATGATTAATATAAAAATAACGTATAGAAAGATATATTATCTTTTGATCTAACATGCCTTGTTTATGAATGTCTCCACCAATTTTTTTATATATATTCCAACCAAATTGTCGATATAATTTCCAACTTAGAAAAGCCATAATAAAGCCAAATATCATTAATACTACTACTAATGGTATATCAAGCGAAGAAAATCTTGGATTAAAATCTATTTCCAATGGAATTTGACACGTCTTTCCGAAATCTTTGTACCATTTTTGAACTTCAAACATCTGAATCTATAAAAAATAAATAAATAAATTAGAATTCTGATAAACAAATAAATGAGATGTAACTGATTTGAAATTATTTATTTAAAGCTTACAATGCCAAAAGATGCACAAAAAAAATTAGCTGCAGCGATGGTAATAATTTGAATTGTATTTTGGTTATAGATCTAGAGGAATATTTCGCAATAAAATTCTTTTAAACAAATTAAATAAATTATATTTATAATGAAATAAAGAGTACAACTTTGTCTTTTCTTACCGCATTAAAACATAACCACATTTGAAATATCTGAAATATAATAAAGATAACATTTTCTTCAATAATATTGTTTAATCTCAGTAAAGAAGGTTCTAGGCAACCCGCAGAACTTGAATTTCTTCTGCCGTAAACAATAACACTTCTACTAGTATCTTCATTACGACGATATACTCGAATTTCTAATGCTATTACTAGTATGGCTTGTAAAAGTGAAGTAAGAATAAATAATTGTGTTGTCCTTGATTCATTGATTCGGTCTAGCTGTGATACAATTGTTAATAAAACATGTTTTTAAAGAGAATTAAGAGAATTCAAAAAAAAAAATATCGGTTATAAAAAAATCGCGTACCAACTTTTTACTTCTGCGTTTTATTCCAAGATTAATAACCATGATAAGTAAGTATATATTTTTCCTAGTTCATAAATAGAAACAAACTGTCGAAATTAAAAAAATGACAATTCATTTCTAACTAAAAAGGATTTTTTTCATGTGGCTATTGCAAAAAGTTTAAAAATTATCGAAATTGTCGCATAGCCGCCATGATAATGTATACCGGCTAATGTCAAAAATATTAAATTTGTTGATTTGTGTTACCTTTTGTTTAATGTTTCACATAATTTTTTGCACTGCCCTTAAATATGAGGCTTTTTTTAGTAAAAGTTTGTAATAATTTAATATATGAAATATATATGATACGGGAATTTCTATTAAGATCGATCGTGGCAGTGTATCACCAAGAGTCTAAGGCTTAAAAGTTAAAAGATCGACACTGATGAAAATCGGTACAGTAGTATAAAATATAAACAAGTATAAATAAATTATTTAATTAGAAATATTTTATATATTTCTTAACAATCAACCAATCAACTGTTTCACTCGTTGTTCTAATTTAGTAATGATGTTATATAAACGAAAACAAAGTATTATTTCACAACATAACATTGTTAAATCACGTCAACTCTTGCGGAAGAGATAGATAAAAATTGTGTGAAAATAATTTTGAATTAATTAAATCAGGTAATGAACGCCATAACAGATAATACGCCATTGAAGCATTTCGTAAAAGGACGATTCTTCAAAATCTAAATCTATTTTCTTATTAAACTCACATATTAGAGTGGCGGTCGGACGATTAGATCATTTTTAATTATCTATTTAGTATCATTTTTTCATCATTTTTTATGCTTTTCGGACTATAAATTAGCCATACTGTTATATGTCGATCTTATAATTACGAGTTATATTTCATGCTATGTCATTTGTTTTTTTGTCAGACATATTAACTATTAAAGATTAACTATTAGCAGTAACTCTATAGTCTAATACTATTATCACATGATAGAAATGAGGTAACGGTTTTGTTATAATTAAAACTCATCAGCATTATTTGTCACGTTACTGCATAATTTAATTATAATAGTGATAATTAATGCGGTGAAATTTTTTTTGTACATTAAATCAAATTCACAACCTCGACACGTGTAAAAATAAAAACTTTCCATTACGATTTGATAGTTCAATTAAGTACAAGGTTCAGAATACAAAAATTTTCAAGTAATGATCACCTGTTATTTTTGTTATCAGTTATTTTATCGAAATTTACATAATACTATATGCTTATTTTATTAAACTTTGGTAACATGCATAGTATGCTTATACTAAATTAGAAATTTATGACGCATGAATCATTCGGAATTTCGGGGAAATTCAAAATCTAGTATAAATTTAATATGCAAATCATGATTTTATTATAGATTGACAATGGAAACGATAAATGAAAAGATTTACTACTTTTATCTCCTTTCAATCCTTCTCTTTCTCTTACCTTTTTCTTTTCTTTCCTAATTCTTTTACTCTTTCTCTGTATCTTATACTTCTCTTACTCTACATAAAAAGGTTAAACGATAAAAATTAATAAACCTTCTCTTTTTTTATGTTTTTATTGAAAAGTGAACGAGAAAGTGAAAGATTTTGTTAATTTTCTTTTTTTTAAAAAAAATTTTTAATTTAATTAATAATAATTTAGTTAATTTAAGGTTTATTGCTATTCCTTATATAATTATTATTTATTCTTAAAAATTATTTAAGAATTTTTTAAATATGAAAATTCAAATTGAGGAATATAAAGATCAAATTGTAGATTATGTAACTGTGGAAAGAATAAAAAAAAGCCTTATAAGGCGGGTATGTATATTAAAAGAATTAAATGAATCTGAATAAAAGATAAATTATGTTAACGCTCATAAATACTTTTGTTTTTTTTTTAGTATGAAAGAGTTACTGAATCAAAATGGACGCGATATTTCATTATTACTTCCATTATCCAAACAATTTTTGCCATAGTTTTTATAGCTAGAGTGTTAGACAGAAATAATAGAGCAGCAAACCGGTTTAATAATGAATCACAGGATATAGAAGACTACAGGTGTAAAACTATTAATAGTGACAGAATACAAAATATAATTGGTGAAAATACAGTTTTTCTCATTTTTAATATATTTCAACTTTGGTTTTGCCAAAATGCGGTAAGTTCTTTTTATATATTGTCATTTTATTCAAAGTGGTTAATATTTTAATAATGGTTAATCTTTTTTACGTATATTAATGTTTTTATCTCCATTCATTTTATTTCTAGATTTTTAATCAAAATACCATACAAATTATAAATATCGCTGTTATCAATTATCTGTGTGCACTTTTTGCTATAGTTCAAATTGTTGAAATTGATATATGGACGAAAAATGCAAATAATTGTCTACCTGGTTTCGATTATCATGCAATTATTGCAGCTTATGAGGTACCGTTAATAGTAATAGTAGTAATATGCGCAACTTTACAAGTGTTCTTTACTTGGAAGTTATATCAACAATTCGGTTGGAATATTTATAAAAAAATTGGCGCTGATCTTAGAATGCAAAGTAAAGTTTACTTATTTTATACGCTGTATTCGATTCTCTACATTATTATTATTAATCAACTAACATAATATTTTTTTTTTTTTGGAATAATAATAGGGATTTACCGAACAATGTTAATTTTCGTTATGTTATTAAAGATTGATCTGTTCTTTATGAATTATTTGGCAATTGAAGGTTGTATCGTAACACGACCAGGCCGTTCAAACCAAAATCTTAGTGAGGGATTATATTACTTTCACGTTTGTATAACGATAATAATCGTTTTCTTACAGTTACTTGTTTGGCATTCGGTAAGTTTATTTTATAATTTAATAAATTTTATTATTATATAAAAAATTATATTAATCTAGTTTGATTTTATTAGTTACGTAGAGAGTCTTCATTAGGAATGAAAATTTTTATTGGAGCTTGGATAGTATGTATTGCAGACTTTGTAATATTACTCGTAGATTCAATAAAACCATCTAGTGAAGAGAGTTGGTACTTTTTCACTTCTTTTAGTAAGTAAAATTATAATTATAATCTTTTTATTGTTGTTGTTCTTGAATTAATTATATTTTCTATGCTCTCCAATACTAGTTGCCGTTGGGATTGTAATGGGTTTGGTAGGTAAATCACGTTTGTTTTTTTTTTATTCACTGCATAAAACTAATAAAATTACTTTATTTATATAGATAACACTTCTATGGTCAATATTTCTATTAAGAAATTTTGGCAAAGGTCTAAAACCACATCGTATGTAATCATTGTTTGGTAAAATCAACTAAAAAATCGAATGCACTTATTAACATTATATCTTGATTGTTATCTATAGTCTCTAGACAAAGCCATTTGGAAACTTTACCCATGCAACAGACGTCCAACCCAACGGATTCATCGACGCCTCAACGTATAGGACGCTGGGCTATCGATGATTAAGAGGGAGAAATAATATTCCATATAAAAAAATGAACATTTAATATAAATTCTTTTTTCCCGTTGTTTTCATCAATAATATTTACATAATTGTGCTAACAAATTATTGAAAAAAGGGAAAAATTAGATGAAAACAAAATCGAATTCCTTTTTGTAATTTTTGAAAAAAAAAAATCGAATATGTATTTATAATATACAAATTCATTATTAACAAAAGGAATGAAGGAATCAGAGAAAGAATGAGAAGCAAAAGGAATATAGAGAAAGGTTTCCTATTAATCTTTATATGTAATATTTTTTTTTTTTTTGATATTTGTAATTCTATCAAACTTTAATTTTCTCATTTATTCTTATTTTGAAACCTTCAAATGGCATACTTTTTCTTCTGTATTTCTTCTTTTCATATGTACTGTATCTTTATATTCTTGTATTATTATTCAAAAAAAAAAAAAAAAAAAATTCAATGTACACAATACATTTTTAGATTATTCAATTAAATCCAAAATAAAATATTGTATAGCTTATAGCGCTGCGATGTCCCTTTAATAATAGTTCAACTGCAAATGGCGAAATGAAGTAATTTTCCCTACTTCATGTTTGTCACGTGATCAATAAATGATCTAGATCTCAGCTCATCAATACGTTATGTTTATTAAGGTAAATGTACTTATAGGTCATAGTATTTTATAGTTAGTTAGACATATGGTTAATACTTACAATTGCCATTTTCAATACATGACGTTATTGTACATAGTTTTGCTATAAATACACAACAAAATACTCCCTTACTTCTCTCTTACTTTCTTCAAATACGCGCTTTTTACACTAAAAAAAGACTTTTAAATAATTATCTCGTTTTCTAGTTGACTTATTTTATAAGCAGTTATTTCTGTAAAAATGCCACCAAAAAAAGATACGACAAAAGATACAAGAGCTAGTAAGAGTAAGGAAATCAGCGAAACTAATGAAGTCAATGAAACGAGCGAGACGAACGAAACAAGTACGTAAAATATTTAGATATGAAAATTTTTTTTCATTTGCCGTATTTGATACGCGTGTGAAGTTATCATTGATTTTATGATAAAGATATTTTTAAAGTTCCCCTTAAAAATATATATATATTTATTTATAACGTGCAAAGCTAACAAACTTTTTATAATTTATAGCAAAAAGAGCGCCAACTGCTTACAATCGATTTATGAAAACTGAACTCCCTAAGGTTAAGGCCGAAAATCCTGGTATGAATCACAAGGAAGCGTTTAAGTTGGCTGCCAATAATTGGAAAGATAGCCCGGACAATCCAAAGGTAAATAGTTGTTAAATTATCTTGTTATCTAAAAGAGATCTTTATCATAATATTAAATATATTCTATATTTTTCTTTATATAAAGAATAAAACCGGTTAAGGACATCTCTGCATTGTTACTAAATTCGATTATCGGATATGTAAGCATTGCTTATTGATCTAAATTTCACGTAAATTTTATTATGAAAAGACGCGATACTTATTACTATACATTTTATATTCGTTTTCTGTTTTAAAGAATTTGTAGTAAGAGCATAGCATATTACTTTATTGATAGCTTTTATTTACATATGCATATAGTACATAGTACATTTTATTTGTAAATGAAATGAAATAAATAAATTTTACATAAATTGTTGTTTCAACATAATGAAATTGACATTAATGATCTGTTTCTAAGGCCATAAAACGTTTTTTGTAGGCATGAACTTGAAGTAAAACATAATCATCAATAGATATACATACAATTTTAATATAATTAATTATCTTTTACTAAAATAAATAAAGGTATCTTGGAATGTTGTTATAACTATAAATTTACCCAATTTTATTTTCTGTTTCTTTCTACGAAATGAAACTTACAAAGTCTAACATGTGACCAATTATAAAAGGTTTGATCTTCAAATTCGCGTAAAAAAAAAACCTTCAACACATTATGAGTGGATTAGTAGAATATGAATTATCAGATAATGAATCAGATAATGAAAATAATGAATTTAATTTATTGTCAGTTTATTATAAAACTGATGAAGAAGGGGAAAGTGAAGAAAGAAAAGAAAATAGTTCAGAGGAAAAGCTACTGAAACGTAAAAAAATTGACGATTTAGACGATGAGCATGTAGTAATAAGGTTAATCTAAATTTCCTAATGTTTATATACATGTACCAATTTATTTGAATTAAAAGTTCTCAAACTTATTTTTAATTCTTAGTAAAAAAAGAGAGTCAATATTAAAAGAAGAAACTCCACGGAAAGATTTACCACCACTTCCTTCAGATTTTTTACAATTGTATCCAGGCAAGTAAGTATATTTTTGTTTTCTCTTGAGTTTTTTTCTATTTCCTAAAAATAATATATATATATACTTTTTCTTTAGATAAGAAAAGGAAAGATTACACTAAACATATCGATGATCCATCAAAGCATCAAGGTCGAATAAGATCTAAACCGCATGTTGAAGGTGATTGGGCTACTCACGTTTATGTTGATGGTATGTATGACTAATGAACGTTTATAAAATTTATAATTTGTTTCTTTTTTATTAATTCGGAATTTTAGTTACACTTACAGAGGAAGCGGATCATATTATAAATAAAATTGAAGAATTAGCAAAAGAAGTTGTTAGTGAAGATGGGATCAAAATTATTTCATGTATTGAAAACCATCAAGATAACAATTCGTTAAACGAACTTGATCCTAACGGTCATTGTGAAGAAACAAAATTACATATTAGTTTATCGAAACCTTTATTTTTAAAATATCATCAGATTGAACATTTTTGGAATAAACTAAGAATTGGATTTTTGAATTGGAAAAGGTATTTATAATATTTTAATTATTATTTATAAAATAATAAGCTAATTTGTCCAAATTTATATTTAAAAAATAGGTTTTCTTTGTCGTTTGCTAATATTACTAGTTTTTCTAATGATGATAAGAATAGATCTTTCTTGGCGCTAGAAGTTGGTAAAGGATCAAATGAGGTATTATGTTATGAAGTTTCTTTATTTCATCAAATTTATTTTGAATTTCTTACTATATCATGGAGTGTAGCATACACAATATTATTTATTAGCGTTAGGAAGATTATATTAAGACATAGAGATGGGAATTTGGCACAACATGTCAATACCCTTCCTTTCCTCATCTTTACCCGGTAGTCTGGGACGAAGAAATATGTCATTATTATATCATACCATGTTTATATTCCCCTTAAAATAGATTTACTTTATTTTTTAGAATTATTAACAAAAAAAAAAACTTTTTTTTTTATTTAGCTAAAGTCGATGGTTGATCATGTTAATAAAGTGGCCGAAGATTTTCGACAAAAACCATTTTACGAGGTAAGTAAATATTATTAATCCTTTAGTCATTTATTAATAAAAGCTTAGTTATTTGATCTCTTGTTTTTCTTTTTAATAGAATCCAAGATTTCATGCAAGCATTCTATGGGCACTTGGAGAAACAAGTATAGACCGTTCTTTATGTGATGCAATTAAAGAAACTGAATATTTTGAATCAATAACACAACACGTTTTTAATATTGAAAATATGATTTGTAAAATTGGAAATAAGACATTTACTTTAGATTTAAAATAAAGTATGCAAATATGAATTAATAATTTATAAAATAAAATGTCATTCATTTCACCATATAAATATAAAATTATATAAATGATAATTTATTCATTGATTTTTCATTTTGCGAATTTCAAAGATAAAAAAAGATGAATACAAAAAAAAAAAAATTTAATGATCTACGAAATGGAGAAGCTGGGGATCGAACCCAGGACCTCTCGCATGCAAAGCGAGCGCTCTACCACTGAGCTACATCCCCAATTGCTTGAAAAAAGTAACAAAATATTATATGAAGAATGATTTAACTATAAAGGTTAAGGAAATTAACCACGTTAAAAGTTTTCTTTTAGTAAGTTTCCGCAGCAAGATTATCACATTACCAAAAAAACATATTTGGCTTATAAATAAATTTTCTTCTTATTTTTATTTAACAGTTAAATAAAACAGAAATTAGTAAAAAAAATCATTGACTACAACTGCTTTTAATCATTTGGTGACATAAGAACTTTTGACGAAAGAATGGAATGTCAGAATGTCAGACAAAATAGAATAAGTAATTAAGGTATTTCACCGAAACAAAAACTTTACGATTGAGGTACTTACAATATTACAAAAACGTACCTAATTAAAGTTTCGGGTAATACAAATTAATATCTTGTTTTGGTTATAAAATTAACAAAATTAATTTACATTTTAAACTTTTAATTTCAACTTTTCTTTCTTCCTTTAATAACAATTAATTTATTTTTCAGGTATTTGATTGTTTTTTTTTCCTAATTACTAATACTAATTTTGGTATCATTTAATAAATAGAAACATTACTTGAAAAGTAACAGATTTATTATAGAATTTTTTTTGGTATCAATTTTATATTTATGTTGATCATTCAAACATTTTGCTTAACAATTTGTGCATTGCAGCCACCACTATCAAACGGATCGACTCAATGTGACACCCGAATATAATTCTGTTCAACGTTTAAAACAGATAACAAGATGGGGGAGTGTTTCCAAAAAAAATTCTTATTGTGATTCTAAGGGGAGGGAATTTTTTTGCTGTCATACTATTCTTCTATAATAAACAATCAAAATGGGGAAAGTCAATCAAATAAAAATGGGGGTTGATTGATAACACCTTCAAAGTCTATATATATCTCATTGTTTAATTTTGATTTTGATTTAAGAACGTTACTAACCTTCCTTTTTTTCTTCTAAGATGGACTTGAATTTTAATTTGAACTTTTAGTAGAAAGAAGAGTAGCAGCAATCACAAGTTTTGATATATTATATAGTACTTTACTGTTGCTTATTTATAACTTGTATAACTTGTATACTTATAGTTTACTTGCAATTTACTAAATCTGAGGTAATCTGTGATTCATCTCATCTAAAGATTAGATCAAATAAATTTGAATCACGTCGGATCGTTCAATCGACTAACCCGACCCGGGTCAGCCTTGATTTAATTGTGATCCGATCGTGCAGTTTATAATTACACTGAATTTAACCTTTTTTTTTTGATATGCGATTCAGCCAAAAATAAATAAATTAAATAAATTAAAAAATAGTTCGGTTACAGTGTTTGTATAAAGTAAGGTTTTTTCGACATATTATTTTGAATTTCTTGGCTTCATAAATTTTCAAAAAATTTTTATTATTACCAATTAGAATTTTCCTTCCTTGACACCCACGAGGATAAGTCACATGATTGTAAATAAATATTGCACGTCATTCAATTTTTATCGTTCAGCCTATGCTAAGTTGGTCACATGACCGTTCATTGATTGGTACCCATATATATAAATTCAATAATAATATATATTTAAAGCTAGATCCAAAAAACATTAAACGTCATTGACACATTTCCTTGAATGCATTAAAAAGACAAAATGTCGCTAAATAACAAAAGATAACCTTTTTTTTTTTTCTATTCATAAAATATATACTGTATATGTATATATTTTTATATAAATAAATGCTAATTACATTATTTCCCATTTAATTTACAATTCATTACGCTAATAATTAATAACCTTAAAAAAATTTTCTTGGTATACATATGTCAATAAACCCAATAACTTGGTTTAATTAAGATTCCAATAGGCTTTCTAACTGATATTTGTTTATAATTAGAACTTTTTTTCACACATGGATTTACCTGCGAATTGTGACAATAAAACGACGACAGAAAGTACGTTAGTAGATATTTATAAATTGTACGTAATTCGGCAATATGCAAGGTAATTTATATTACATATTTTAAAAACTTACAAACTTTTCTTGGCATGTTTATCTGGATATTTAGGTATAATTGTGGTTCACAATAAATATTACTATTACCCATTGGGAGTATAGTTTAAAATAGTTTGTTTCCTTAAAAACGTAATAATATGGTCGGGTGCGTGGCGTATACAGTGGCTAAATAAAGTTAAAATATCTATTAATATTTCCAATTTTTTTGTTAAAGGAACCAAAAAATTCGTAATTTTTGTAGCTTTTCCGATTAAAGACTTAAAGAATTTTTATCTCGTTTTAGAAGACGCCTACATTAACTAGACTATTATTACTTTGTTGAGCCGATAAAAACGATATGTACATGAAATTATGCAGTTGATACAAATAAAAAAAAAAAATTGGTACATTTTAGGTTTTACGAAAAGTAATCATGCATAATGAGTAAGGATGGATTGTTTTAAATTTTTTTTTTTTTTTATTATGAAAATTATATTAATATCCCAATATTTTAAATGTTTGCTACTCTTTTTTTTTTCTCTCTTTTTCTAACTTTTACACAATTCAATCTTTCTTGTTTATAGGGGAGAAAAATTTAATATTTAATAATAAAAAAAATATTTTCTTTTCAAGTAAAAAAACTCATTTTGATTAAAATCAAAATCATGCCAAAAATACTGAGTAACGAATGGTTTATGGACAAGGTACTTCGTCTACTTTGACTGTGCCACACTGCGGATTATAATTGATCACTAAACTTTTATTCTTAATCTAGTGGGCAAAATTAAACGATTCAATATGGACAAAATTATATATTATTGTATCAGTTATACAGACTATAATAGTTATTGCGTTAGAAATTCGAGTATTACATCGAAACGATTCGATAAGAGAACATGTCGAAGAA
The DNA here is from genome assembly GCA_003833135.1 of Oehlia diaphana. Taxonomy (NCBI): domain Eukaryota; kingdom Fungi; phylum Glomeromycota; class Glomeromycetes; order Glomerales; family Glomeraceae; genus Oehlia; species Oehlia diaphana. The sequence goes on along the minus strand of QZLH01000198.1, from coordinate 58,933 downwards.
TTCGGGAGTAGTTCGACGTGTAATATTCAATATAGTACAAATCGAATGTTACGTATTGAACAGGAAAATGTTATCTTTATTATCTTTCAACTTTATCAATTGTGGTTTTGCTTTGATGCGGTAAGATATAAAGCTGTTTTTATAAAAAATAATTTATTATAATATTAACATATGCGATATATTTATATTTAGATTATTTCTCAAAATACGATTCAACTCATAGCAGTAACGATTATGAACAGTATTTGTGCAGGATATAGCATTGTATATATTATTTTGTTTATATTTTAATTTGGCGTTTCAAGATTTAAATGAGAAAAAAAAACAAAGTAATTCAAATTTTTATTTATAGGTTCAAATTGAAGAAATTAGAATTTGGTACATGGACTTAAATAAATCTTGTTCAAATGTTTTCGAAAAAGCGCCAAATCCAGCAGGATATGATATACCTTTAGTAATAACATTAATAATATTTGCAACAGTTATGGGATTTCTTGCATTTCAACTATATCAACAATTTGGATGGATAATTTATCGAAGGATCGGAGGAAGCATCGAAATTCAAAGTAAATAAATTTTATATCTTATATTGTCTTATAAATTATAAATTTCTAATTATTTATTATACTTCAATTTTTTAATAATTAGCAATATACAGAAGACAACTTATACTTGTGATTTTACTTAAAATTGATCTATTCTTTTTATTATTATTTTCCATTGAATCTTGGATGACATTTACTTTGGAGGATCAAACAGAGAGACTTGAAAGTCTTTATTATATTCCAAAAACAATTTATTATTATCATAGAGTCGTTACATTTTCAATTATTTTCTTAGAATTCGTTGTATATCGAAGTGTAAGTATTTTTTTTAAAAAAATTTTATTCGTGTAAATTAAGTTTTTAAAATATATATTAATAATTTTTTTTTTTATTATTACAGTTGAGAAGGGAGCGGAGATATGGAATGTTGATTTTTATATTTTTATGGATCGCTGTAGTTGTAGATTTAATTTTAATATTGTGCTTTTCTATTAGAACCGCAAAAGATAGTTGGTATTTCCTCATATGTTTTGGTAAGTTATTTTAAATTAATGTTAAAATCACAAGATTAAAAATAAAAAAACATTAAAACTTGTATGTTTTTCGTTGAAATATTAACATGAATTTTTTTTTTTTTGCTTTCGATTAGTTATTTTTTCTATCATGGTCTCGATTGTAAGTATTACTGTTATTTTTATTTTCGTATAATAATTTGTCTAATTAATTAATCAAATGTATATTGTTATTAAAACAGATTACTTGGGTATATAGTATTATAGTTACCAAAGACTTTAATAGAGGGTTAAAAGAAATTTGTGAGTATTTTAATTACTATTTTAAAATGTCATGTGTTAACGTTTTTTTACAATAAATGCAACCCATCGTTACATGAAAATTTGTGTAATTATTTATTTGTAACGCCACCTTTTTTTTTTTTAATAGGGTATAAAAAAAACTCGGAGTTTCCAATGGATGACAGGCATAATGTTATATTGAGACAACTTTCCCTCGATTAATGCTTATTTAATATTATATATGTATATATATATCTATATATAGACAGTATATATTACTTTATAATTGTGGATATTACTTTTACTTTTTAATGTATTGTATAAATTGAGAATGATTTTTTTTTCTTTTACTTTTTTTTTTTCATTAGAAAAAAATTTTGTCATATAAAATTTATAAGTAATTAAGTAGTCTAATTTAATTATAATAAGTTTAGTATCAGCAAATAATAAATCGGATTTACTAACCGTATATATAGACTATACTATTATATATGCTAAAATAGTATAAGTCTCAGGTAAATGCGGTAACAGCCCAATAAACCACTCATACTACTCGTAAACTTTTTTTTGACAATGTTGTAATAAAACTTCAATTCTAATTACAATAAAATCAAACCACTTTTTTTCGAAAAAATAAACTACTTTTTATCAAGAAAGAAAAAATTGAAATTTGAAATGAAACCAAAAATTTAAAAAAAAACCCCTAGTTTAGGAATTATTCGGTCAAAAAATATTCAAAAGAATGTACAAAAAACTGCCATAATCAAAACTACAAACGAAACACATGAAAACATTCATGAAACTAAACAAAAGTTCAAAATTAACGAATATCATGGAACCATTCATGAGAGATATCTAACTACATCTTTTCCTCTATTGATTCAAAATGCTGTCATTCTGAAAATAATCAACATTGTTGTTATTGTATCTATTGTCGTTATTACGCCATGTGCTACTATTGTGGTGTAAGTATTGTCGCTATTGCTGCGTATTTTCTACGAATCTTTATGTCGATGTGTCCATTGTTGTCAATGTTCAAAATTCTTCGATAATGGCGTAACTCCTGCAAGGTAAAATCAATTTATTTACGACGTGGCTGGAACGCATAAAAATTGTTCTCAAGACAATATTCTTTGATTTATAGCACTTAAACGTCCACCAAAGTTCAGCAATTAAAACCTAAGGAAGAAATGGTTTCCGAGTAGTAGTAATACATAAAGAAATTTACGGTATTGTGTATGTGCTACGTTTGTTTAAAAAAAATAATTTAAATTTTATTTATTTTATTTATAATAGTCAACAAATCATGCACAAAAATGTATGAGGTATGTATAATATTTCATCACGTTATTTATTATTGATGAAGCACAGTACAATCAGTACATAAAAAAAAAGTTTTTTTTATTAATTTAGAAATATAATTTGTCAATATTTATGATGTTGGGAATATTCTTATTTAAAAATGATGCATTGTTTTATTCTTTTTGTAGTTAACCAATGAGCGAACGTTGAAAGAAGGAAGTTTTATTTGAAAGATTTATTATTCAAAATAAATGACTGAATCAATATTATGTTAAAATAAAATAACAATCCACCAAAACAATGTGATTATAACGATTAAGTTGATATAAAAGGGCTTATAAGGTTTGTGAGGTTTGCGAGGTTTGTTAACTGAACAACTGAACCAAAATACTAAATGTAAATAATCCACCAAAACCAAAGCAAATGTCAATTTTTCAAATTCAAATCTCCAATATAATTAACGACATAATTATTAATCCCAACCTTTTTTTTTTTTTATAACAATCTATAATTTCTCGAAAGCATCGTTGGTTCGATATCGGGATGAAATTCAACATGAAGATGTTCTTCTTGTTGTAGCTTGTCCCAAGTGTCATAACTAATACTTGCAGTCCCTTCAATATCTAATAATTTCAAATGATTCTTTGAATGTTTCAATATAACTTCAATATGATCATCTTTGATAAGATTAGTTAATTTTAATTTAAGCACTTCAAGTTTTGCGCGAGATTCTTGAAAGAATTTATCAAGAGAATCATAATGAAATAACCATCTAGTAAGAACGTTCAATACGCGTAGAGATGATGGTAAATGTTTACCAAATATTGGAAGAAAATTATTAACATCCTCAGAAATAGTATTATTATTTTCTGTTTCTGCATCTATAACCAACTTTTCAAGTTTTGTATTTGAAGATAAAATTGGTAAAAGTAATGGTAATAAATTATAATCAGGTATAATATAAGTCGAAAATTCCAACAAATTTTTACAATTTTGAGAAATTATTTCTAATAGATTAATTAATTCATGATAATTAATATCTTCGGCTCTCACATCTAATACAGTTAATCTATTATTTGCTTGTAATATCATAAAAGTTAATAATGGAATTTGAATTTTAGATTTAAATATTTTCAAATTAAAAAGACCTCTCAAATAATAATTTCCTTCAATATTATCATCATTAAAATTTAAAGGATGATTTGATAAATTACAATATTCAAATTTTAATGTACCCAAATTTCTCAAATTTTTAATAGATTTTATAAAATTATAATTATCAAATTCTACAAATTTAAAATATAAAATTTTAAGGGAATGATGAATTTCATTTGTTAATTCTAATATATCGAGTATACCATGTTCACCCAAACCACCATTTCTAACATTTTTAATTATTAAAGTATTTAAATTTTTTTGTACTTGAATTAAAGTACATAAATTTTGTAATTTACCCATTTCATTAGGATATTGAATAATATTTTTATCAATATAAATTGAAATAAGAATTTTTTCAATTTGTTTTGAAATCATTGAACAAATCAATAAAAGTTTTGGATTAAAATCTCCAATACATTCCAATACTTTTAATTTTTTAAAACAATTATTAGCATTATTATAAGTTAATAATTCCCAATTAATCATATTACATCCATTATGAATTGAACCAAATAAATGATTATTAAAATTAAAATTAAAGATTAATTGAGAAATTTTTGGTGAATTTTTAACGAAATGTTTTAAAAATATTATTATAATTGGTAAAGTATTTAAAATAGAATTTTCTTCAGATGCAATTAATGACCATGATGATACACAATTAATTGCTTGTGCCACATCCAATTCTCTTAAAAATGAAACGTAATTGAATAATGATTTCGTTGGTATTTCTTCCTCTTCTTTTTCACGTAAATTTTTAATTAATTTACGTTCTTTACTTGAAAATCCTGAAATATAAACTTCTATAAGACGTTTTGATGGTGTATATAAATGTAATAAACTGAATGGTCGTTTCCAGAGAAATGGAATTGTTAATTGACACCAATCCCGATTTACGAGAGCGCATCTGTATAACATTAATAAATCATTTGAATGAAATTCCAAGATTCTAAAGAGACAAAGTGATGGTAAATTTTGTGCCATTTTACTATTTTTTTTTTTTTTATGGGAATAAAAATAATATATATATATATATATATTCCTTTTTTTTCTTAAAAAAATAAAAAAAAAAAAAATGATGGATATAACAAAAAAAAAAAAAGAAAAATCCGAAAAAAAAAAAATTTAAAATGGTAATATATATTTGACGCAGGGCTTTGTAATACAAATATCCTAAAACGTTATAATATTTGTTACATTCACTTTACAAAAGAAAGATCCAAGGCCGAATAGAATGATAATCAAGTGACATAAATAAAAATTCGTGACGTGATGTAATGATGTTTTATGTGATTTTTAATTAATAGGTGATTACCAAAAAAAATAGTGACTAAAAATACGCAAGTCTGACGTATCCTAATTTGATCCCCCAAAATTTTACTTTAAAAAAAAAAATAATATAAATAATATAAAAAAAAAATTTTTTTCTTTTCGGCCCTATTGTTTTGAATATTTTTAAAAACCTGCTTTTTTTGAAAAAAATATATTCCATTTTTTTTTCCGCTTTGCTATATTTATTTTATAATTTTTTTTTTTATTTTTTTTTTTTGCAAAGCCCTCTCCTAATAGCTGCTGATCAAACCTTTGCAAATTTGAAATAAATAAAAAAAAAAAGAGGTAAGGTATTATTGTGTTCTATCTCTATTAAGGATTAAAACGGGAAAACAAAGAAAAAATTTTGTATAAAAACCAATAAATTTTAAATTAAAAAAAAACTTATATAATATAAATATATATAATATATTTATATATTTATTGTATATATATATAAAAAAAACGTTTTATTTAAACAAAACCTATTTGATTCCAATGATTTTTTTTCCTACTTTTTCTTCTATTTCTTATTTTTTTCGATCAACTACAAGGTTGTAAATCGTAATTAAGTTACTCCAGAAAAGATCTTCAATATAATCTTTCCCAGAAAAAATTCTCTCTTTCTTCCTTTAACACACTTTCTTTAAAACAATGAGCAACGAACAAGAAATTACAAATTCCAACGGAAAATTATCTTCAATTCTTAATCCAACTCCAACTATCGATACGAGCGGTCAAGAAACTTCTCAAGAAACTCAAAATAAAGAAACGACTACAACTAACGGCAGCGGAAAAACTTCACAAAAAATCAAAAAAGAATCCAAAAATTCTAAAGAACCATCTTCTACCAAAAACGAAGGTTCTACCACTACAAAGACTACAACGAAACAAGCAGCAACTAAAGGTTCTAAACAATCTAAAACAACTTCATCCAAAAGTTCAGCAGCAGCTTCTTCCTCCAAAAGCAAAACTTCTAAAAGCTCACGTAAGAGACCTCTTTCTCCTTCGGATTCAGAAGAAGGAAGAGAACCTTCACAAGAGCTTGAAAGATGTCAACATCCTAAACATGATGAATACATGAAAAATAAACCCCCTTCTTTGGTTGTTAATAATAAACGAGCCAAACTTGATAAGCCACCAAAATTAGTTGGTATGCCTAAAAGATTAGAAGGTGTATTGAATATAGATCGTGGCACTAAAATGTGCAGTCGATGTATCAATCAAACTGATAAAGACCCACAGGTAATATATAAAAATTAGTATTACAAACATTTAATATAAACATTCTCCTTTTTCTTTTCTTGTGAACAAATCTTTTCGAGAATTATAGATTTTTTAACAAAAAAACTTGGTTTAAAAAATTCTTTCTTTCTTTTTTTTAATAGTATACTTCACATAAGAAATATGTCTCACGTAAGTCCGTTTACAAGAAGAACGAACGTTCAAGGCTCATGATCGACATGACCGGTAAATAATGAGCCACGTATTCACTTTGATTTTAGTTTTACTTGTTAAGAAGCAATGGAATGATTCACAAACAAAGCCCACTTTTAAGCTTCTGCGTAAAATAAAAATTTTAATGAAAGAATGTTTTTTTGCATCCTTTTAAATTTTTCTTCTTTTTCTACCTTTATTATATAATTCTTTTATTATATTTTTCATTCATTTTTTTTACATTTATAAATATTAGAATTTGCTTATAATGCATATGAATATCAATATTCTCTTTCCTACGCTTGTATACAATATAATAAAAACAGTATAATTACAAAAAGTCGTCACATTGTCATGTTGTATTGTTTTATCAGTGTATCAACTTTTAATAAATATGTTTGTAAGGTTAAAATAAAAATTATTATTTAAAATTTATTGCTGTATAAAAAATAAATAAATAAATAAATAAATAAATAGAATAAATTTCTAAATTTTATTTTCTCATTTATCGTCGATTGAAAGAAGAAAAAAAAGAAAGTCATGTATGCATTTATCCAACTCTGAATATGATTTCCGAATATAGGTTCATTTTATATAATCATTATCCCATTTTTTTTTTTTGTTTGTACTTTTATTTATTCCTTTTCGATATATACATATATATATATATATATAATTTATATACACACGTAATCATTCTTTTGTGGCACAGATTTCGTTATCTATTTCATATTTAGTGAAAAAATTTACAATGACCGTATAAAGTCATTTAAGTCCGAATGTTTTTATTTCCTTTAAACCTTATTCATATTTTTTTTTTTTTTTCCTTATTACTTTTTTACCCAGGTTTTTCCAATCGAACCAGGAGAAGTAATACTTACCATAACAAGTTAAAAAGTTATTAAAAAGGTTTCAAACCCAAATCAATAGTAAATTTGGTAATGATCCGCAATATATCATTGAAAAATAATAATATTTTATTATTTTCCGATTGGTTCATTAGTGTTTTTTTAGAAGATTGGATTGGTCTCCCTCTCTTTTTTTTTTATTATTTAATTCTTTGTCAACATTATTTATTCAACTTCTCATAAAATTTATATTCTCATTTTTTTTAAAAAAAGATTTCAGCTTCGATAAACAATTATTATAACGATTAATCTATATCTTTCATCATTTACAACATAATTTCAAGTAATTTGAGCGATGTATGAATGAGTAACAAATTTGTAAAAATTGGATCAATGACAATCATTTAAGGAAGGTTATGAGTCATTCAATATTTCAATGAAATGATGTTGAATGGTGATGGACTGATGGTTGGTTATTCTTTCATTTACGGAGAAGAGGAAAACAATGAAGTGATTGGTTCATTAGATTCAAAAATTGAGAGAGAGAGAGAAAATTATATTGAGTGCATGAAAAAAAGGTACGAAGGTTATGTATGAAGGATTTTCTTACGCACAAATTTTATTTTTTAATTTATCGCAACATACAGTATTTAAAAATGGTTTAGCTTGGTATATTTGAAAAGAATATCAAATTGCCGAACGAATTCTGGATGATTATAAAACAAATACTGGATATCAACCGGTCGAATAGAATATTTTAATCACAAATTAGTAGAATACACCATTTTGAAGAAAACGACGATAATGATGATAAAATTTTTGATACGTTTTTTCGTTATTACTGAAATTAAGTTAAAACTTAGTTGATTAGTCATATGTACGGCATTGGGCTGAAGAAAGATATCGAAAACTTTCTAACCTGATTAAAATAGTATCTACAGTATCACGTGAATTTTTCATGACAAAAGTTTTCCAACAATGAATTTGCGAATATCAATTTTGTTTATCAGAGGGAAACTTATTACATATTTGTAATATGAATGCCAAAAAGAACTGTATATTATTATATAATGTATAGTTTACTGCAATAAGAAAAATTTTTTTTGTAACAATAGGATTTTAATGAATACTTATCAGTAACTTATCAAATTGACGGACGTAATCGTAATTGTTATCACAATCACTTTTTTTTTTTGATTTTCTTATCCTCGAATCATATTATTTCTTCATATATATACCGTATATTCATAGTTTTTATTGAAGTTTACTACGTTCCAAGATTTCCCAATAATTTCACCTTCACACCTTCTCTTTGATTATTTGTTCCTTATAATGCCTTATTATAAACCTATAAGATCTCCTATACAATCAAGGCAAAGACCTGAATTGTTTTATTGTGCTTTAATATTCGTCGTTGCTGTATTTATATCTTTTGTTCTTTTGGATTTGATTTATCCGTTTCCCGAGTCTGTCATATCAGGAGATCCTTGGTGGAAACATAATAAACATAATCATAGAATAACTATCGTCACAGTTATAAACAACGTAAATGACATCGATATTGCCATGGTTGATACTGGAAAAGAAGTGAATAATAATAACATATCTACATCTAGTGATTATTTTAAAATGATGAGTGTTCGAAATAAAAAGAATTATGCTGAAAAGTATGGGTATAAATTTGTTATTAAGGGAATTGAAGATTGGGATCGAGAACCGGTAAATTAAAATGAAAATTCAGTGGTTTTTTTTGTAGTATAATATATAAAAAAAAATACCAGATTACCGGACTATCGAATACTAATCACAAATTAATAAGATTCACCATATTGATAATGGAGATAGATTTTGATTGATTTGGTTAATGATTTTTTTTTTCTTTTCCTTTCGCAGTCTTGGGCCAATATACCAGCTTTATTAAAAACTATGAATGAATACCCAAACTCTGATTGGCTATGGTGGATAGATTCGGTAAGACATAACAGACTTTAATTCGATAATAAAATCTTATAAATTAATAACAATCTTTTCATTGAATTTATCTCGATAGAATTTATTCATCTCGAATCCTTCTATTAGCCTTACATCAACTATACTTCATGATATTACATTATCACCGGAATATGATAATAAGGAAATTATAATTGGAAATGATTGTTTTGGTATTAACACAGCATCATTTCTCATACATAATTCACATTGGTCTAGAAAATTTTTGAAAACGATTTATAATCCCAGATTATTCAAAGATTTTAAATATGAAGAAACTGTAATGCAAGTTTTGATCGATTTTGAAGACATTGAAGTCGGTTCAAGAATTTTATTTGTCCCTTTGGTAAGTTAAATTAAAAGACGTTCTTTTAGAAGGGGGTTAAGAATTAACTCATTAATATATATAAATACTTTTCTTTAAATAGAGAACTTTGAATTCTTTACCATTAAATAGTAGTTGTGGTAATGATTATCGCTATAAGTGGCATAAAGGTGATTTTGTTGTGAATTTAGCTGGATGTGAAGTACAAAAAGATTGCGAAAAACGATTCAAAGAAGTCATGGATTGCTTAAAATAAAAAAAAAAAGACTAAAATATAACTAATAAAAATATAACAAGTAAAAATATAACAAGTAAAAATATAAATTTTCTATTTTTGTTATAGTCATAGGGTTTCATAGAACTTTATTTGGTATAATAATAATAAAATGGCACAGAAAAATGTTTTTGTGAAACGGATCATCACTTGATCACTTTATTCCGAATTTCGGATATATAAACGTAAATAAGCTCAATAAGCTCCTGATCTTCTTTCAGTTTCTTAATTAGTTTCTTTTCTAATTTTTTTTTTTTTTTTTTTTTTTCGATAAAAAAAAAAAAAAAAAAAAAAAATATAAACAATAATGGTTTCTCTATATATTTTAAAACATTGAAGATTTACGTCTCACATAAACTAACGCAATATTAGTAACCCACTAATCTAAATACATTGATCTCTATAGTTGGTAAATAGTTATTATATTATATATTACAATGCTGTTTATGACATAATTTTAGTTATTGTTAATTCCATACCTAGAAATTCCGAATATTTTATGATTTAGGATTAACGCCGGGTGTAATGATTATGACTCTAAAAAAAAAAATTATATTATTCATATTGTTCTCAAAAAATTGTTTCTATCTTCTTTCTCATCAAAAAATGGAATCAATTCGTAATTATAAGCCCACTTTCGCCCTTCTTAAAATAATAGGGGGCTATTTCAAACCTAAAACCAGGAGTTCTTTCCTATAATCGTAGACAATAATACTATTCCCAATCTAAAAATGTTATTTTAATACAACTCCTACTTTTAGTTCTTTATACTTTATCTATTATGTGTATTATATGTGTATTATGTTTATCGTTATGTGTATGGGGTTTATCGGTTTATTCGGTTTATTCTATTCGGTTTATGGTTATTGTGATATATCATGATTCAAGTGATATACAATTTTACAAATTTTATACCAATTTTACCTTACGTGATATGTGATATGTTTGAAATAAAGTGACTCATTTTAAACATATTTTATCATTATTTATCACTTACGCTAACTTATTATTCGTATTAAAAACTCATTTAATATCCAAAATTGTATGATTTTAATTACGTCTATTTTCTTTTCTCCTTTCAAAAAATCCTTTATTAAACGCAGACTCCTTACTTATTGATAATATACTTTTTACTTTACAATTGGATTTTCTTTGACTGAAATCATATAGTTTCATATATTGTAAATAATATATATATATATATATACAGTCATTATATATTTGATCATCATTTATTTATATTATGCGGTAAATATATTTGATAACGCCACACTACTCATAAATTTTTTTTTTTTTTATATTATATATATTAATATATTAATTGAAAAAAAAAAAAAATAAAAAAAAAAAAAATTTTTTTTTTTTTTTCGCTTGGAAAAAAAAAAAAAAATTTTTTTTTCTTTGAAAAAAAAAAAAAAAAACTCTTATAAATATTATACATAATTCTCATAATTCTTTTTCTTCGTCGTTTATATACGCGAAAGCAAATAAAAAAACTTTCTTCAGAGAAGAAAAAAAAAAAAAAGTTTTTTTTTTTTTTTTTATTTTTTTTATTTTTTTTTTTTTTTTTTTTTTTTTTTTAAAAAAATAATATTCTTTTTTTTTTTTTTAATTAGTTTTTTTTTTAATTTTTTTTTTTTTTTTTTTTACTCGGTAATATAAACGAAAAAATTTTAAAAATCTTTTCTAAATTCTTTCAATATGGCTGAATTTTACTCGAACCTTTCAAAAGACTTAACGATGTTATTAACGGATACATCGGATTATAATATGATAATTACTGTAGGTGAAGAACCTGATGTAAAAAAATATCATGTTCATTCAAATATTTTAAGAGTTAGAAGTAAATATTTTTCTAAAGCCGTTAGTGCAGATTGGGCTAGAAAAGAAAATGGGATTATCCTATTCAGTAAACCAAATATTGAAAGCGATGTATTTGATATTATATTAAGGTGAAAATATTTTTTTTTTTTTTTGAATGATGTTTTTTTGATAAATCCTTTTCTTTTTGATTAAAAGTTGATTACAAAAAAACAAATTCATTTTTTTTATATTTTTCAGGTTCATTTATGGAGGAAAGATAAATTTTACCGATAAGATGAGTTCATCAAAAATATTTGATTGTTTAAAAGCAGCAGATGAATTATGTCTTGACGAATTTTTAGATTATGCACAAACTTGTCTTTTAGGACGTAAAGATTGGTTAAAAGAGAATTTATTTTTATTGTATCGGGATACATTTCCACCAAGTTCTTTAACGAAATTACAAGAATATTGTATAAATCAGATTCGAAAATATCCTTTAAAATTATTTATTTCACCAGAATTTATTACATTACCAAAAGTATGTTTAGAAGAATTGGTTCAAGATGATCTTTTAGAAATTAGTGAATTACAATTGTTCGAAAAATTAATTGATTGGGGTATAGCTAATACAGAAGATTTAACTCAAACAAATATTAATAAATTTAGTGAAAAGGATTGTGCTTTATTATCTCTTACACTTGATAAATTACTTAGACATATTAGATTTTATCATATGGAGAGTAATGATTTTTATTTAAGAGTTACACCCTTAAAAGCGGTATTGGGAACGAACTTTTATGATGAAATGGAAGTTTATCATAATAAATCGACGACAACTTCTACAAATGGAACCTCTATTCCTAAACCAAAAAAATTCATTAATTTATTACCAAATCGTGGAGCGATAATATCTAAAATAATGAATTTACAACAAGGAGCAATAATTTCAAGTTGGATCGATAGAAAAGATATAGGACAAACAGATAACGTTTATTATACTACGGAAAATAATCCTTACAATTTCAAATTACTATTAAGAGGTAGTAAAGATGGTTTTTCATCTTCTACTTTTCATAGTAAGGTTAAAAAATGTAGAAGTACCGTCACACTATTTAAATTAAAAAATCATGATGATTTTTTTATTGGTGGATATAATCCGGACGAATGGGATGCTCCTTATTGGCCTAGATTTAAACATAATGGTAACGCATTTTTATTTAGTTTTTCTTCAGATGGAAGTACTAATAATAATAATCAACGAGATGAAATTCAACCCGAAAATGTAATTACTGATAAACAAGGAAGAATAGCGAGAATAAAAAAAGATGAAGAGAAATTTGCTTTAAATTTATGGAGAAGTACCGGTCCAAGTTTTGGTAAATTTGATATTTTAATGCAAGCTGGTGGGATTAGACTTAAACATAATAGTTATGTTCCAAATGTTATACCTTTGCAAGATGGTGAGAATTATAAAATTGAAGAATATGAAGTATTTGAGGTTACTCAAAAAGTTGATGAAAGTGGAGGAGAAAAAGATAGGGAAACTAATGATGTGGTTGTTGAAATACATGAATAACGAGGTAGGCAGTAAGTGAAGTGTCATCATAGAGTACAGTATTTTATTTGTGTTTGTATTTTATTTTGTATTTTATCGTTTTATATATGTATAAAAATATATATTATTACTACCTTTTTTTATTAATGTCATTAATTAGATGTTCTTCAATCAATTTTTAGAATAATTAATCAAGTTTTTTTAATTGTATATTATGTAAATCTATTCATTAATGTCTAAGATGTATCTTAAAAAAAAAAAAAAAATAGTTAATATAAATCTATCGAATAATCTTGTTGTATTTACAAATTAATTTTTATGGCGTAGAATTATCAAAACATCTTGATCTTCAAGTACGATCAGCTTCGGCTTAATTTGATTAAATTATCATAATTTTTATGATGTACTTTGTTCATCGTAAGCGTTTTTTATTCAAGCATAATCCAATTCACAATTTTACCAACAAATCAAATTTACTCTCATTGTAAAGTAAATACTTTGGAGTCTATAGCGCTAAATCTATTAAATTATAATCGTGGTTGAATCTACACTCTACAGTAATCTTGAAATTCTCGCGTCTCTCTGTAGATATAATATACAGTATATCAATCGTATATCAATCAGTTGTTTTAGGTGCCGGTCCTGCCGTCAACAAAAACTTGGATCTCTTGAAAGTTTTAATCGATTCCAAACTCCAGAAAAGCACGCTAAACATAATCCTACTATAATAATTAAAGAAGTTATTAATGCTGCTATAATGAAAGGTTGATATTTACGAAATTGTTCATATTGATCTTCGCTTTTAACAACATTGATATTTAATAAAACTATTAATAGTATATATGTGAAATTATTAAGAGGGGTTTTCTGAATTTTATTAATTTTATTCATGGTTTTTTTTCTTTTAGCAAGATTCGAATATAAAAAAAAGAGAGGATTTGTTTTTTTTTTAATTTTTGTTTAAAAAAAAATTATTTTTGACGTTCAAATCCTTTATATATATATTTTTCTTTAAAAAAAGAAAAAAAAAAAAAAAAAAAAAAAAAAATATTTGGATTTTCATAATTTTCATAAAAAAAAAAAAAAATAAATTAAANTTTTTTTTTTTTTTTTTTTTTTTAAAAAAAAATTATTTTTGACGTTAAAATCCTTTTTTTTATTTTTTTTTTTTAAAAAAAAAAAAAAAAAAAAAAAAAAAATAAAAAATATTTGGATTTTCATAATTTTCATAAAAAAAAAAAAAAATAAATTAAATTAATAATTAACCGAAATGAAAATGCAATTAGTAAATCTTTTTTTTAAATCTTTTATAGCGTATATATACAATTATTTTAATATTAAAAGGTGTCCTATATACCAGTTCTTTCTTTCAATCGTAATTATATTCTAAAGATAATGGATTAAATGGATTGATTAAATAACGATAATGATGTTATATCAAGGTAAAATGTATCTTTATATTTTATTATTGTCTTAAAACCAATTTAGTCTGATCGTCCTAAAAAATTGTTACATTTAGTTAATCAATTGTGTTTTCTGTATTTATTAATATATATATTTGGTCATTATGCTAATTACATGGAGGAGAAAGAATACAAAGTATTTTAAACCATGAATTAACTGTCCTAATAATAACTGCTCGACAAGGGTTGTCCTTCGTTATGTGTTTTCTTTGTTCGAAATAAAAAGAAAAATTTATATTTATTTTATTTTTTATTTTTATGTTTCAGAAGGAACCAAATTGTAGTACAAATTACAAGGACAACAAATATTTTGAGCCGAAAGTAATTCTATCACTAACAATCAAACCGCAAGCCAACACACCCGGACAGACGATGACTTCTGACCTTGAAGAGGAGCTAGAAACGGGAGGGATACAAGATCACGCCCAGAACTCACTAGCCAACCCGGAAAGAATAAAAAAAAACTAACTAAAAACATAAAAATGTCATCTAACATCTAAATTATTTCCTATAATATTATATGGTAAAGAAGTAAATAAATCTATATTATCGAACCAAATTCGATCTCGATGGATTGTCCAAGAACCCGAATGTAAAAAATTACTAGATGTCCATCTAATGTGGGCACTATTATCATAAAATCCACCATGTCGACTATATGGTGTGGTTGTGACATGCCGATGAGTATAAGTGCGTCGCGTATTGCGTTGGTTGTTATTCTCGATTAAGGTGGTTTGATCCAAAATAGATCGATATCTTTGTTTATAAAATTTCTTTTTAACCTTGGAGATGGAGTGATTCCGTTCCTATTCCTTAACGTGTTGGTTACGACGATTCCAAATGGAAGTGTCAATTTTCCCATTATATTGAACATAAAATCTATGAAAAATTTAAAACGTCTTTTCTTTATCGGCATACGATTGTGTAAATAGTTGTTAGGTCACTCGGGACCAAATGATGAATTAAAAGGTAAAGGACTAAAGGGTGATCTGACGGTAAAGAAGAAGAAAAAGATTTGTCAAAAAGTCTGGAACTTTTAATAGTAGATTCCAGTCCATAATCATTGGCGTCTTTTCATCCTTAATTAAATTTAAAAGGATGTTTTCAAATTCAATAATTAATTGTAAAATATTATTAGTATGTGTTGTTGTCTGTGGCATTATTACACTCCACGTACTCCACGCAGGGAATTTTCCCAAGCGGGTATAGACGGGGGTAATTTCGTTGTTGAATGTCGATTGTTGGATATATAAATCCACATTTTTTAATTTTAGCGCCCTGTTGTTTGACAATTTAGCACTACATGGAGAGTCGAAAATTTTATATTTATGTAGTACAATTAAATCGTGGTTATTCTTTGATCAGAACACGTGACGTTCAAGTATTCTCGACCACGTGACTTGAGGGTATGCCCGCCAGAAAATAATTATATTATGTATATTTTTGGTTCAATTTCACAATAATTTTTTATAACATGCTTTGTTTTAACGGTTGGTCACGTAGAAATTGAGATTTCATTATTATTTTATAAAAAAATTGGGATGTCCACTATTTAGTGCATCCTGTTAGTTTTGTTAGTGTATATAGGAAGGACGTAGAAACTTTTCAAGTATCGGTATTTATTAAATCATTTATGTACTGTATTGCCAGGTTTCGATCTTATTTATCCTGGCCGGTCTTTGGAAAAGTAACAAAGTTTGTACCTTTAGAATTTTGTGTCATAGTAGCATAGACCTAAGACCGTCAAGTTGCAAAATTTGGGTTCAGTCCTACTCTTACTATTAAAAGACCGGGTAAAAAAATGTTTTCTTCCTTAGATTCTTCTTTGTTCTGAACTGATTGATCAGATTGAGACCATATTTTATTGTTTATTTGTCATAAATATATCCTACTGTGCCACAAAATTTTAAGACGTAGTTGTTGCTACTTTTTCAAATATTCCAGCAGGACCAATAAGACCACGAAAATATTCTTATTTTAGTGTCTTCAAAGATTAATTCGTATGTGAACGGAAGCGTAGTATTAGAAATATGTTATAATATCAAAAAGCTACTATCCTAAATGATAAAACAATATTACGCGAAAGCTGAAATGGCAATTGAGATGTATTTTAATACATTATATCTTTAACCTTCCTTAATGAGAGGAAAGAAACATTCTTTTAAATGACTGACGATTTCAAGCCGAATTATATATATTGTGAACTTAGATAAAAACGATTATTTATACAACATACCGTTGGCCACTGCAGTACCCATGGTCTTATCCCAAGAACTCGATATTTTAAATTGAATAGTAACCGCGGGTATTCGTGAGGAACTGGGTTCTATTTAGATATAAATTATATGAAAAGTAATAAATTATTAGAGGTTATACCCCGGGTGTTATTCAAGAACTAGGTAGCTTGGGTGGTGAATAATACCCGGGTCTTAATCATGGGGGGTACTATTTTTGGGAGGATACTAGCCAACGGTAATTATATCGTTCTCAATGATTTTCATACCGGCAACATCATGTTTTTTTCACCAAATCCAGTATATGATTAAGACATGGCTTCATTTCTGACCTCAGGAGTGCTGCCGCCTACGCCCGCTTAAACAAATGGTAGACTAATTTCAAATTTGGCTTCGCCTAAAATTTGGCCGATATCTTATATAAAGCTTTTTGGTAGTGCAATGATGGAAGTTGGGTATTATATAGTAAGTCTAATTTATCAAGAACGTGAATATATTTAAGTAAAAAACTTTCAGAATGAGTTGAATTTAGCAAAGACTCGACCCAGCTCGCTAGTCGGCTGATCAGTCGCGTACTTCACATTTTCACGTTCCAGTCTTTACGAATTTTGAGGATCCTACTCAGCAAACAATTTCTTGCCTTCTTCAAACGGTTTGAAAAAATCTCTCTTGTCTTATTCATTTTCTTAAAAAAAGATGAGAAATTTCTTATAAATATAACAGATAATTCATATTTAGGTTACATTCGTTTAGTAATAGTCATACCAGACTGAGTTCCAAGAATTCGGGAGCACGGAATTTTCACTAAACGACCATCTAAAAAAGTTGCCCAAGAATTCAGGAAAAAATTATGTAGAAATCAAAACGTTTGGAGAAGTTTTCCTGATTTTCTTGATAATTGGTCCTTTTCTATATAATAATAAGAAATTACCAGTTTCACAGATTTCTTTAGAGGAATAGAGGTTGTAAAATATGGGATCCCCAATATCTAAAGCAATTTTTCTGACAAGGTTTTATTAAATTAATAAAATTTTGTTCTTTCATAATTTGTCAATTAAGTTTTTTATTCTAAGTCGTAATTAATTATATCATATTAATGGTTTTTTATTAGTGGAAAATGGCTTATGAGTGAAGCTATGGAATAGTAAGTGAGGATTTCACTCACATTTTTCAAATAAGTAATGGCCGAAGGTTTGTATGTTCTAATCGATGCATCGAACTCTTCAATTTCCCACTAATTGATAAAATTTAAGTTCTGCATTAATATTGAAATTGTACGAGTTAGATTCATTAAAATTGGATGAGAAATTAACCCGCAAATATAGTATCGGAATTTTTGTATAATAAAATCTAAACTTTTCTTACCATATTTTTTCTCTATTTGAATATTTATTGTAACTTTTTATTTTCATTATAAAAATTTTGCATAAGGGATAAAGTGAAAAGGACTATAACTGATAAGAAATGTTTAAATTAAATGTTCTTTAATTTTTTTTTTTTAAGAAATCTACAAGTATTTTTAAGATAAATGTTCACTCACTTGTTTTTTTCTTGAAAAAAGCCGCGAAAATTTTTCTAAGATAATGTTGTACAAAATAAATCTGATCAATAAAACTCATCAATTCACGTTACCGAAAATTTTTTGGTGGTGTTCTTGGGGTAGTTATGCGGCCGCCATGAGCCTCGTGACTACGATTAGATTCTTCTCTATCAGAAGAAAATTATGTTGCAGTTACAAGACAAATTACACGTATAGAAGATTGTGAATTAGGCAGAACATTTTGGGTCTATAATCTATATTGTCCAGACTCCAGAAGTATACGTTGAGATCACGTGTAAGGAAAATTCTAAATTTTAGAAATTATGTAATGAATATATTTGCGTAAATAAATAATTAAAAAAATTTTATTAAGTTCACACTTCTTGAAGAATGAATAAATAATTAGAAAAAAAAATTCTAAAAATTTAATTAATATAATTAGAAACGTAAAGTGTGCCCTTCCTAACCTTTTTAGTGTACATAATTTTAGATTTGGAATGTTTAATAATAATAATGAAAATTAAATGTGGTGAAACTCATACAGCAACTCCTCCAAGTTTCTCCGGATTATTGGTTAGATTATGCATAATATAATTATTCAAATATCAAAATGGTTTTATCCTTTATCCTTACGCCAATTTTTTTTAAATAATGCCTTTATGTAGAAATTGTAAAGTAATACGTCCGGAAAAAATCAAAGAAAATCTTGCAAGAACGTGTAACTTCTGTTTAACCAACCGTCGAAAAGATACAAAACTAAAAAACTTTCTACTAATATACGAAAACCTTTAACCAGTACTAATTAGTATGTATCAAAGTTTTATTAATGATACTTTATTAAACCTTTAGATAATAATACAGAACAAGGATAATGATACGCGTGATCATCTTTGATCATTTGTTCTAAAATATTAAAAATAGTACAATAGACGTCTGCTCAATTATTCATGATGGATTATTCGTTAATCCGTAAAGCATCCATATCCGTCAAATTAATTATTCACGAATATTACATAAATTTGATCCGGATAATTAACATTCACAGATCGCTTCACTACTCCATTATTTCAAATTATAACGATTTTATATGCAGTGATGCGTAACTATTAGTTATTTAATTGAGATTATTTAAACGAACAATTTTTTCTCTTATAATTAATAAATATTAAATTATTCTAAATAATATTATTGTAATTGAGTATGATTTTTATATTAATCCCCTGTCGGCCCTGTGTTGGATTTGGACAATGTCCAATTGATTTAATTGATCATTGGACATCCAATTGGACAATTGGACATATATCAAATATGTCCATATTGTCCAAATCATTTAATATAAAAAATAATTGGACAATTGGACATATGTCCAATTTGATATCCAATTGGATGTCCAAATGTCCAATTCCCAACACTGTAATAACTTACAAATCCAATTGCGGATCAATCTGTGCGACAATCGATTTCTCACATATAGTCTAGAATCGGACTTGCACAAGTGTACAACTGCAAGTCTTAACGTAGTAATTATGTCTATCGTCTACAATGCTCTCGATTTCACACAACAAGAAAAAAATGACCTACGCGCTTACTTCGTTACTAATCCAGATGGAAGAAAGGAATTAGAGCTCTTCATTTCTGATTATTCTGATGATGAGATGGTTTCTTGTTTGAGAAAGTCTTAAGGTTTGGTACGTTCTCTCACAGATTTTATCAAACATAAGATAATGATGCATTATGTCATATTCGCCAATAATACCGAATACTTAATTAATCTTGTGCTTTTTTTTCCTGCTTCTTATCGTCAAACCCGTCCAAAAAACACATTCGCGTTATCGTAGAATTTGCTGCCGTAGAACCTGTTGCTGATAAGTGAGTCGTAATAATTTTGGTCAACGCGAGTGAATGGTGCTTGACTTAGTTTTTGATACTTATACTGATTTTTTCGCTGTCATAACTTAACTTATTTCTTCTTATTATATAGCGTCTTCCCAGATGACTGAGGATCAAGTTCTGAATAGGTTTATATATGATTTGAAAGATACGGAATTTGATGCAAAACAAGTGATCTTTCAAAGTTGGCCGATAATACCACTTTTTTTGGACTAGATAATCAACCATCAAAACTGTTTATTCGTAATTGCTACAAAGACCTGCTCAAAATCGTTTCGAAACCTGAAATAAGAAGCTCTAAATAGTAGTATTCAACGTAAGCTTACACAAGCGGTTGACACTTGTGATGAGAAAATTTTCCAATACATTGGCGGAAGCAATAGCAGGGAGGACGTGAGTCATATACTTGTTCATATGTGGACAAACGTTCCGGAGGACAATAATGATTTGAGAGATGAGGAAAGCACTGTAGATGAAGGCGAGATCAACTATATTGCTGAAGAATACTATACAAAAACAATTATAAGATTTGCGTCTGACTATGTAGGTAAAATTATATATGAGAGGCTCAAAGATTCAATAATAAGACGATTACAGGCAGAAGTAGAAGCATGCATAGCAGGAGAAAAAAGTATTAATAATTACTTTGGTTGCTATTTTGAACAGATTGTTCACCGGACATTTTGAAAAGGAGGATCGTTTCGTGTTCGTTCCTTAGAGCCCGATAGTAATGACAATCTATTAAGTAAATATTTGAATGAGCAGGATGAGATACTCAAATTTTCTAATGTTGAATTGATAAATACTATCAACCAGAAAGTAAAACTTTCCCTTTAATTGTCACCTGATAAGCTTTTTCAGATTACTATCGCTACAAATCATCCTATTAAGGTGGTTGGCCTGAAGTTGCTTTATGAGAAATTAGTAAAAAATAATGAAATCTCTTTTTACTTTGTTATGCCAGAAAAGTTATGTGGCAATTACCAAAAGCAGAATTTTGTTACTTCTAAAGATGACGTTTCTCGGAGATTGCTACGTTGGATTAAAGATCATGTTAAGCATTACGTTCTTGGAATTGATTTAAGTTCTGGAGGTTCTGGAAATTTACCAAGAACGTCATCTACCGCAACAATTGAGGAAGGAGTTTCGAATTTATCAACTGTTGAAGAGCCATCGGCTTCTGATGTAGCATCATCTGACTCCATCATCCCTGCAAAAAGGTCCATTGGAAATCAAAGTGAAGGGAGTAAAGGGAAAAAAAAGGGCTAGTTAGTAAGAATACTGTGTGATGCATCACGTGATAACCTTGGAACTCAATTTAGTATATATGCAGTGTAATAAAATATATGTATAATCAATAAAATTTTCGAGTAAATGTTTTGTCTACATCGGGCTAGTGATTTTTAACATGCTACGTGTGTGCGTGTACGTCATAAGTAAATTTTTTATTAATACAAATAAAAGATAAATACAAATTTGGGACGCATCAAATTATACAGGTGATAGAAGTACGAAGTAAAATAATACACAGACTCGGGACTTTGCTCGTGATATATGACTAATTTTCTATCCTGACCTATCCCTCTCTTGATCTAAGTTAACAGCTGAATCCGCCTTTTGTGACTCTTCCAACAACCAGATAATATGACCAAGGACCTTTCCGCCATGTCTTTCATACCCGCATCTTCGTACGCAACAAATAGAGGCTTCGACAATTCACTTTCACTGTCTTGCGTACATTCCATGAAGTACCATTTCTTCGCATCTGTTACGATCCCCCATACTTTATCAAACCCATGTCCATCCTCCATTTCATTTGCTTTGCGCTTACGACCTAGTGACGATTCCAACTGTACAGTAGCTTGTGCGAATCCCTGCTTAAAGTCATCTTTTTTGACTTCAACTAGACCGATAATTCTCCCGGTCGTACGTGTTTCAATACCATAGTCAAGATTCCCGCGCCCATTTTTTCCCTCGATCAGCATCTCTGGTACACCTTGGCTTGATCCTTGAACGGGTAAGTTGCAGAGACGAGATAAGTATACGAGTGGATACTTTTGGTGGCCTCATAGGATACGTCGATAGGAGTTGTTGCAACTCTCGTCTCCAATTCGTCAAAAAGTTTTCGCAACCTTCTTTGTATTTCTCATTCTTGGTGTCTGCACTATCGCACGAAAAAACGGGATACACGTCAATGCTGGGATACGGGTCATCGCTAAGGCCGTAGAGTTCGCATACTTTTGGAAAGGTCCATTCGTTGAAGGGCTTCGATGGCGTCTCTATTAACACAGTGAACTTGAAGTTACTTTTTGACACGAACACCTGAAGCATCTCACGCAGGTCTTGATCGTTACGAGGAGAGAATTTTCCACTGTCATTTAACATGTTAAGTACTGCTCCATCATTTTCGAGTGCTGGTGACTGATTCATAGCGCGTATGGAGTTTTTGAGGCCATCGAGGGTCGCGTGTTCGATATTCACTGTCCACTTGAAACTCTTCGTTCGCTTCGAACTAACGACAATGTCGAACGCTGCAATGCAACAACCAGGTTAAGTAATTTGACGTGAATATCGTTTCCCGAGGAAACGGTTTCATAACCTGAAGATTTCAGCGACTTCAGGTCGCCCAAATTTCTGGAAAATTTCCGTGACGAGCCGTCACTGAAAAAATACGTACCATGCACGGACTTGTTGAGTAATGCCTGCAACGAAGCGACTTGGTCGAGTAATTCCTGTTTGCGGCTCGAAGTGACGGTCGAGACAAGTGGTTCGAGTCGTTCGACTAAGACGTGAATATGTCTCTTAGGCGGTTTCTCGGACCAATAGTCGCTATTTCTCTTGTCGTAAGGAGTTCGTCCCCGTCATTGAAAGCGAGATTCCTCAAGAGATCGTCCTGATCGTCAGGGATCGACACATTCCATAACTTAAGGTCCTTCGCTTTGAAGCCAGTAGGAACATCTATTTATCTTTTATAGCCTCCTTGAGATCGCCAACAAGCTGGTTACTATCTATATGGACAGGGAAAGCGTTCGCGAGTGTGTTTCCTTTGAAGACAGAGTAACGTGACTGACATTTTCGGATTTTATACTGTTTTTTGCGAAATGTTATTGGCTTAAAGTGAGGTGGGTGAGAAAAAAGATTTTATTTGCGTGAGGTGAGGCAGGATATATGTGAAAAAATGTGTTACACAGGAGTACATGCATGTGACTCAACAAACATCTTCCGAGCTGGCGATCACCGCTCCGAACCTAATCGGATTGGAAATTTGACCGAATTCAATAGAAAAAAACACCAAAAAATTTTCGGTTACGTGACTTGATGAGTTTTATTGGTCGGATTTATTTAGTACAACATTATCTTAGAAAAATTTTCGCGGCTTATTTCAAGAAAAAAATAAGTTGAGGGAACATTTATCTTGAAAATACTTGTAGATTTCATATAAAAAAAAATTAAAGAACATTTAATTTAAACATTTCTTATCGGTTATATTCCTTTTCACTTTAATTTATTGGTTTTTTTTTATTAAAATAAGTGAATTATTTATTATTTTAGAAATTTAACAATAAATCTTCGTGTTATTTATATAATTTAATAATAGTAATAAAAAGATAATTTTTATAATGTATTAAATGGAATGGAAAAGTCTTATTCTTATTCAAAACTTGATAGTTTACCTTTATACGCCCAAGGTTGTAAATAAATTTTGTATTTAATATAAAAAACGCGGTTTTATTTTCGTAACAAAATAAAATACAATAAGATTAAGAAAATAGAATAAACTATAATAAAAAAGAATAATATATATTTCAAGGGAAAAAACACACAAATACAAAACGTGACTTTGTATTACTAATCTAAAAATAGTAGATATATCGAGTTCTTACTTCACACCCAACTGTTACCGAAAATTTTTGGTGGTGTTCTTGGGGTAGTTACCTTTTATATAAGACTTACATTCTTATACGTTTCTGAATTTAAATATTAAGAATTTTTTCGATGATCAATATCAAAGCCCTATTAGCTCAGTTGGTTAGAAAAATAACTCGGTTGAGTCGAATTTAACTTTATACGATCACTAGAATCTCCAGATTTTATTTTAGCTCAAAAAAATTGAAACAATAGGTGGATGGGAATATAAATTAATACATTGGGCAGAATTTTATGCAAACAAATAATAATAGTTGCTAGGCGTATTAATTAAAAAGTATTTTCATGATTGTTAAATATAAAAAAAATTTTTATTCGCTCGCTAGTGCTAACAATTGGAAACTGTTGGCTAATTAAAAAAGTAAACGATTAAATGCTGTATAATTTTATTAACAGAACGTGAAAAATAAAAACCACAAAATTTGGGCTAGCTTTTCGGGTCTTTGAGCGGTGGGATTTTATTCCTTTTTTTAACAAAATGTACAGTGGTGAATTTACTCAATAACCAGTGATTATATTTGCAAATAGTTTGATTTATTTAAAAGTACAATATAATGAGAATTAAACTATATATAATTAAAATTTTTATTCTCTCTCTCTTTACCCTAATAATTTCCTCGATACTTAATTTTATTGGTTTGATCAATTCATCCTTAACGTTTGACTTTCTCAAATTTCCGTTTAATCTTCATCCGCGTCGCGTTTAAACCATTTTGGCGCTGCGTCAATAATGAATTAAAATATTATTGAAAGAATTCGTTTTAAAAAAGAAAATTTTTTTTTAATAATTTATTTACTCGCTAAAACAGTAGTAAAGACGAAAATCAACAGTAAGTATTTTAATTTCATGATTCATATAATTTATTTTTTGTGATATATAACTTTTTAATTCGTTGTTTGTTAATTTGAAGAAATTTTCATTTTCTCTGTGTTTATATAAGAAATTTTTGAAATTTTTCTATAATAACAAATTTTTCATGATTATTTCATGATTACATTTGGGAGTATTTTACCACGTTTTTTTATATTGCGCCATGTTTAAAATTTATAATTAGTAATGTGAAAATGCATTTCATCTGTAAAATTATAGGTTATTGACAAGGACGAATTTAAGGAAGTGCACAAGAGTACTTTGCCATGTTTTTCTACATTATGCCATGTTAAAACTTACAATCGAAGATAGAGTGAATTCACTTTAAATTAATAATGTGAAAATACGAGATTTTTGTGTAAATAATTATTTCAAATCGCAGTCATCCGTAAAGTTGTAGATTATTAACGAGGGCGAAGTAGTACAAGAGTATTTTAGCCACGGTTTACTATATTTTGTCATATTAAAATTTACAATTGAAGAGCAAAGCCATTTTACTTTAAATTAATAATTTGAGAATGCGAGATTTTGATATCAATAATTATTTTGAGCCGCAATCATCTGTAAAATTGTTGTTTTTATTAACAAGAGACGTTACGAGAGTATTTTTTGCCACGTTTCTTTTATATTGCGCCACAATCGGGCCATCAAACCCATAACTGTTTTATAAGTTACATCAGTTTTCACTTTTCACTTCACAACCACTTCAGTGGAAATGGCTCGGACAATTTACCACATAATCGTGTGATTTTGCAAAAGTGTATCGATTACCATTTAATGCATTTCTATATGAAACAAAAAGTATTCAATCCTTCTAATGCCCGTATCTATATGAGATATAGTATCTCCTTCCATTCGTCTAATTTCTTACCTCTATTTATTTTTCTGTCTCAATATAAAGTAATCTGTACGAATTTTGACTGGGTATGATTTCCTTTCTTGTTTATATATTACTGTATATAAAATATCAGTTAACGTCTTTTTATACATTCAATTTTATAGTTTATAGATTGCTCTCCTGCTCAGATTTTCTTATCAGTTAACATTTTTTTATTGGCTGCTGGTCGAAACAAAGAATATTTTCTATTTTCTTTACCCTGTAAACAAAATAAGAGCTAATTATATAAGTTTACAAGTCGGAGTTTTTGGTAATTTTTAG
Organism: Oehlia diaphana; assembly: GCA_003833135.1. Lineage (NCBI taxonomy): Eukaryota > Fungi > Glomeromycota > Glomeromycetes > Glomerales > Glomeraceae > Oehlia > Oehlia diaphana. The sequence continues at coordinate 32,505 of QZLH01000198.1, read as the reverse complement.
GAAAACGGGAGCATTTTTCCTTCTCTTTTGCTTCGTTGTATATATATAATTTAAAATTCTATTTAACGCTTAATTTTTCTTAATTGTATTACTATTTTATTTTATATTTGCGTTCAAATTTTAAACCCTATTTTATATTTATATTATTTTAGTTATTTTATATATTTATTTATTTTTGCTTTTCCAAATTAATGATTTTTTTTTTATGAATTAGCGAGAATTATGAAGTCTTTCAACAAATACTAATTAAATCATAGCTATACACTTACGAAAATGAGAACTGATAAATTTGGCTTAATTTTACAGATGCGGAAAATGGTATTTTATGTTCACTCGATGATCAAGGAAGGCTAAGATTCAAACTATCGAAGCCTGTAAGTCGTATATGATAATGAGAATATGAAAGGTAATGTTGAAAGAACTCTCGGACATATTGCATAGTTATTGGCACAGAGTTACTGCAAGACCTGTCTACAGTATCTGATTTTTTCGTAAGATTGCTCAATGATTTATTTCCTTCTCTTTATCTACGTTAACAGCTTATGTGCCTCCATGTAAAATTTCCATGTATACAACTTTTTACTTACTCCAACCACCAAAGCCGTCGTATTATTTTCTCTGAGCCTAAACGCGTTGAAAACTTTACTAGAATCATGGAAGGGGAATACATAAATTTTGGCAGTAATGTTAATTTATTTCTGACGCTGCAATATCATATTAATAGTATAATTTGCAACCGTTTTCGTTTTGTCCAGATTATCAATGATTGGGGCAATGTAGCCGGGCTACGGAGTGAGAGAATGTGTATTAGTAGTGTAGGTAAGCGAAAAATATTTTATTTGTATTCTGTGTCAATAAGGTCGCATGTAACAGAAATTCTGATGACATTTCATTTTTTTTTTTTGTCTATGCAGATTAAATTTTTAATTATTTCATCTTGTATAAAAAAAATATTTATCGAACATGCAATCTGAAATTCATTTGTTGAGAGAATTAATAGAAGCTCTTAGCTGAGGTTACTTGACTTAGAAAGGAGAATACTCAAGTACTGCTCAAGTCAAGGCTGAGAATGTCGAAGTTAATGCTGAGAAAGCTAAGTTAAGCATGCTTTGGAAGAACATGAAGCCGGATTCACGAATTTAGAGCAGAGAGATGAAGAAAAGACCAACCTTATTACTAAATTAGATGATGATATCAAGAAAATAAAACAGGAGTAAATTGTTATTTAACCTTTTGGCGCAAGGTGATACATCCATATCAATTTTTGCCACCTATTGAGGATCAATCTGAGAAAAATAATGTTGGTCCTATATCTTAGGACTTTGATTCAATTCCATTAGATCAAACTAATATTCCTAGCTCAATTACATATACAGATGGAAAAAGTTTGGGCTGAGCGACTTGGGTTCTAAATCGGGTTTAATAAATTTTGATATATACTCACCCGGATCTGGACTGAAGTGACAAAAACCGATTATGGAACCGAACTGACTTTTCGGTTTGACTTGGCTCAACTCGGTTTTCTCAATAGTGTCGGTTCGGAACTGAACTGAACCGAACTGAGAGAGTCGTCTCTATCCCTAGTTAAAGACTAGTATGTTAATGTCCAATCAAAATCAGTGCACACCTAAACATACGTCCATCCGGCGAACTATTATAATTTATACTTACCACTTAATGATGTGTTCTAGCCTCAAATAACAGCTCTAGTCTGTCCTTCAAATACCAAATTTGGCGTCATCTTTGAATGGTCTTAAATGTACTGTTTCCATTGTCCTGATTAATAGCCATGATTGAATAGGAAGTGTGCCAACGTTAAGACACTTATTATACATACCCTACAAAATTTACGAAGTTTTTTAGTCACTATCACCTCATACCATATGAGGTTTACCACCCTGTTAATTATGCCTAAGCAGGGAACCCCAGGACACCCATGTGGCCATCATAGGATCTATGGTAAATGGACTCATATAGTATTAAATAACAACAACTAAGTAAGTAACATGACAAAGGAGGATATGTGTCATTTCTTCCAACGGGACCACAGCCTGCCCTTCCATATGAATCAGCTTGGGGATCACCTATATGGCATCATTGTAGCTACGACTTTGTGCACGAAGCAGATAGCTACTAGCCTGTAGCATATGGTACGTACTACGAGCACATAAACTCCTATGTCAATCATAACAGTTCACCATCCGGAAGACTTTCAGTGAGCCCTGCAGTGCACACCTACACATACGTCCATCCGGCGAACTATTGTAATTTATACTTACCACTTAAAAATATGATAGTGTTAGCTTGTCCTCTATCGTAAATAGATACCAAATTTGGCATCATCTTGATGATCTTAAATGTACCGTTTCGCCTAAAAAATTGAAAGAATCGAATGTGTGATAGACAGCAGAAAACAATTAAAAAGAACCACAAAAGCGTCTAAACTGACAGGAGTATTTGGAGTGAGTTTTCACTTACAAACAAGTTTCCAATAGTTAGTGAAACAGGC
>QZLH01000197.1:77431-130184 GCA_003833135.1 Oehlia diaphana | reverse complement strand
AATAATTTTAATATACCTCTTTGGATTATATAATACAAATACAATAAATAAATATTTTGCATATCGGTACCCGATATATGTAAGATTGATTTAGTGTTATATATCAGTGACTAATCGTTTAGATATCGGGAATCCGATTTTTAGGCATATTTGATATGTTACATATTGGGTACCCGATATGTAATAAATGTCCGATATGTATCTGATTAGTCACTGATATATAGGTACCCGATATGTACCTGATAGCATCAATTTTGACCAGTGTTTGGCAGTTTTACACGTTTTGGCAGTTTTGCAGTTTTGCAGTTTCACCACTATGTAAGAAATTTCACCTTTCGGCATTAGGCCAAATAGGTTTCAGCAGGCAACTTTATTGCCAGTGAATCATCATCTGATTTATTTAGATCAAAAACAATAAATTCATCTTTTCGAAGGTAATTATTAATAATCATAAAGGTATTTTTCACATCTTCAGTATATCATTCAATGATTTTGGAAATATCTTGATAGAAACTGCTACCATTAAAGACTATTAAATATGAAATATTTTCACAGATAATTATTGATGTATGATGGTAATATTATGTTATATATATATTTAAAATATTTTTATGATGCCTATATGTAAAAAATAGAATGATTCAATTTTGGATGGACTCAGAAGCCACATATAAATTCTCAAAAATAATTATTATGCATCTTTTAGGCGAAAATACTCTTGTACTGAAAATTTTTTTAGGCAGGTGAAATATAACTGAAAGTAAAATTTTCATAATAAGGGGCTTTTGGATCTTTTTGAAATTATGCCATATATACATTTTACAAATACATTATTAAGCTGGGTATGGGTAGACTATGTCTCATCCACCTCAAGTCTGGTAACTCTACATCCTTTTTCGAATCCCATATCTGTTACCATTTATTACTATATCTATTACAAAAAATATAACAAATAATGATAAAATAAGGGAAAAGAAAGCAAAATAAGAGGAATCAGAGGGGAGTAATAGATGTAACAGATGTAACAGATGTTTAGAAAGATAAGAAAGAGAGATATCTCTCAGAAAAACTTTTATTTTTACCTTCTCAGATCTGTTATATTTGTTACAATTTGTTACTTTTTTAGGATTTTGTTTATTTTTCTAATAAAAGTAATAAGATAGCAAACTGAATTAACAGGCAGAAGGGTAGAACTATAGGACTGCAGAAGGATAACCAGGTAGGAGTGCAAGAGAGTAGAACTTTATTTCTCTCAAAAAAATAAGTAATTAAATAATGGGTAATTATAAGTAATCTATAAGAATAAGCAATATATATATAACAGAAAAGTTTATAACAATCTTTGGCTGCACAGTCTCTGATCTTATAAACATCAACAAGGTTGAGTAATGCAGAAAGTAAAGCTTATTTAGTATTCCCAAATTTGTGGATAACTTCATTGCAATCTGTTTGATCAATAAATTTAGTAAATATTTATTGATCAACTGCATTTGGTATACTTAATGTAAAGACGAGTTATGGAAATGGCATAGAAAAGCTGAAAAAGTATATTATAGAACAGTAGATGAAAGCAAGAAAACTGAAAGGGCTTACTATTAAGAATTAGAAGATGGTAATAAGAATGTCAATAAATAAAGCTTATAAAGAATCTATAAAAACTTATGAAGAAAAATACATCAAATTAGAAAAAATGATAATTATAAAATAAGCTATTGCTTTGTAACAAGAAAAATTAACCAGGTAGAGTATAACTGGATGACATATAACATCCAATTGTTTAAGGATAGACTAACTTCTGAAGACATAGGAAATTCTAGTAATGATGAGGGATACTATTAAAAAGACAGTACTAATTCGTCTTTCTCTTTTTTGCCTCCTTAAGACATTTACTAATACATTGCAAACACATGTCATTAGACTTCAAGATTTCTGTTTGAGTTTTTTGCATTGCTGATTATAAGCTATTTGATGCCTTTTAGCCACAATTTTTTTTTTCTTCTCCTTAAACTTCTTTTTAATCATCATTCAGTTAACTCCAGTAAAAGTATTCTTATGCATATCACAAATTATGCAATTATACAGTATGTAAATAATACTGTCCATTTGCGATTATATCTTGTATTTTACCAGCAGTCTCAGGTTTCTTCTTATATTTTAAGCAGTAAAATCGTGTCATCTTGATTTGAAATTAAAAACTTTTTCTTTAATTTATCATAACATATTACCCTTAGTAAGGTTGCTTGCCAAAACTAGAAAGTTTTAGCATGATAAAACTGTCAAAACTGCTAAAACTAGGTTTCAGCAAGTAATTTAAAATACTAAAACATTAAAACTGCTAAAACTGCAGAAATGCTGAAACAGTTTTGGCATTTTGGTATAATTTCAGCATTATAAATATTAATATTCATATATAGTTTTGGCATTATTTCATTTTTTTCTAATAGTATAATAATATAAAATCTAAGCTACCACATGATCACAAGTTTATAGCCAAACATATCTAAACACATCAAATCAATATTAAAGATAATCATAAAGGTTACTTTTGTCACTTTTTTTTATTCATTTGTTTTTAACTTTCAACTATTGCATCTTTAGAAAACTATATACCCTGTAATCCACTTAAGTCATATGATATTATTCGTCATAATTTATGAATATTTTCGTGTTCATTTTACATTACTTTTTTCATACAAAAATAAACACATTTTAAAATGACTAAAGCTCTATACGAACCATCTTGCAAGCTAAAAGTACTTTATAAATATATTAGCTTGTGAGCCAGCTTGCAAACCAATATATTTTTAAAGTACTTTTAGCTTACGAACTGGCTCATATAGAGCTTTAAATATGACTAGTACTTTAAACTCAAGAAAAATTAAAAATAAAGGAGAAAGACCATCCAGTTCCATTTGGAAGGATATTATTAGAGGAAATCACATTGGTTCAAAAAAATATCATACCATCTGTAAATATTGTAATTTTTCCTGATTGTAAAGCTATATCACAAAACTTAAAGAGTACTTTGCAAACTATTGCTTAAAAACTTCAGCGCTCACTGTCAGAAAATATTTAACTAAAGTATTATAATTAATTATATCATATTTTGGCGTAATTTACTATTTATTATAAAGTTATTATGAATTAATTACATCTATCAAAATACATTACGTCTGTTAAAATAAATTTAATTAGTATTTTGTTATTTTGACAAAAAGTATACAAAGTATTAGAACGTGAAGACAAAATCAATAAAAAGAAAAATTGTAGAAAATAATCAATTAACTATGACAGACTATCATGATTCTATGAAAATTTCTAATGCTAAAGTAACTAGAATTAATTGTATCACTATTGATCTATAATAATAATCAATATTTTTTTGCAGTTGACTCATGTATCACAAATTAAAGATTATTATTATTTTCATTAAAATTATTATTTTTATTAAAATATATTTGAAATTACTTTAAATTTTATTTTAAAAAAAAATCTATTATAAAAGTATGAAAAATTGATTTTTACTTAACTATAAAATTTTATTAATATATAATGATTATATTTAAAAATAGCATTTGTTTTTATATATATTTTTATTGGTTTTATATAATATTATTTGCCATTATTTTTTTAAGTTAATAGTAGAAATTTATATTATACTAATTCTGATAAAATAATTACAAAATAGAATATAGAAAATAGAAATATAAAAAAATGTTGAATTTATATATAATAAACTTTCTATTAATATATATATTTAAAGATCTTAAAATAATAATGGATTAGAATTTATTTCTAAATATTACTATAATATTTAAAAAATTTAAATTCAAAATTATATATAAAAAATTAGAATATGATTATATATTATAGAATTTTAAGAAAGTATTAAATTAATTATTCATTAACGTTAAAGGATAATTATTATAAAGGAATTTAAATATAATAATTTTAGCTTATATTACTAATAAGAAAGTAAAATATAAAGCTAATATTGCAATGATCAGATAAATCTCATGAATTATAAATATTGATTTAAATAATACTTAAAATTATTAGATAGATAGATATATAATGTTGATGATATTAAAGATCTATTAGTATATTATGGTAAAGGGTAGTTGTAAAAAAGGAGATATTGAAGTAATAGTAATACTGGAGTAATATATCATATATTGTATATCATAAAACAGGACATTATGCTCTTAAACGGTTTAGCAAGGAAAATATAAAGTATGATATAGATAATGTATAGATAATATAGATAATGTTATATATTTTTTTATAAATTCGATAATAAAGTATTATCGCTAAATCACGTGATTTTATTAAGGCGACGTATAATATTTATCGCCTCAGGCGACGAATTATTAATATTAATGTATTTTTTAATACAGTATATAAAAACAGAATAACACTTATAATTTAATAAAATTAATTAAAATATTAACTAGAGAGTATGATAGTATGATACAATTGGGTATGATACAATTGGGTAATTAGATTAATCGGATCTTTCAGCAATTGGGTATGATTCAGTAGTTGGATTATTCAGATCTTTTGGATCCCCTTCGGATCTTTCAGCAATTAGGTATGATTCAGCAATTGGATATCCAGGATGCGGTAAAGCATTTACCATGGAGAGAGCGGCTAATAAAAGAATTCCGGAAAACTTCATGATGATTGTAATAAAAAATTAGTTTTTCTTTACTTTATAAATGTATATATTTTTTTACTCAGAGCAAGCAAAATCACAGTCTTTTTATAAGAAAAGATAGTTTGACTAATATCTTAATTATTTCCTTTTTACTTTCGTCATTCTTAATTTTTTTCCTTATTGCTGTTTTTGAAATGGTACATATCTTCGTACATTGCGTGTGAAAGGGTAAAAAAGAATAATCTATTTTTTGGCGATCGAAAATATACTTCATTTTAAATCATCATATTGCTTTATAAGTTTTTCGGTATAAACAAAGAATGATCATATGTTGGCTCCTAAATTAAAATTTGAGCGTGGGGGTAAAGAACTTGTATTTGGAGAATTTTAAATTTTTTATTAATTTGATTATAGTGTGATTATTAAGGACCTTGATAGTGAGAGATTTGATTGGCCGAAAAATTACTATGAAAGTTGTTTTTTCGATAAATGGTTATTGCATCTTGGTGAGATCGTAAGACTTCTACTCGTGATGTCGATCACTTTCCATAATTATACATCGGGTTCAAGCACTGTCCGAAATATTACGGCTGCTATTTTCATATGAATCTTCGAACAAAAATTTGGCGTAATATATTTCGCCTTAATGCCGTGAATATTCAAAAATTTTTGAATCTCAACCGGACATTCGAATCTCGTGTGATAAAATATAATTTTAACAGAAATATCTATTAGATGTAAGAACTGTTACACTTATTTGTAATAAATTTCCTGATCACAATCAAATCTATAATTGATTTATCCCCTGCTATTTACACAATAGTAAGTATTTTATTGTATATCGTGAGTAAATATAGAATATTTATTGTTGTTTTTTATTTTCTTTTGCTTAGTTTTTTTTTTCATTTTGAAAGATTTTTATTTTAAAAAAATAATTTTAAATTTTAAAAATTTATAACTGCATTATTTACGCATAATCTTTATATTCTTTTTTTATGTATGATAATTCTTATCGTAGCAGCAGAAAGGATAATAGACCACGAAAATATAAGTATCAATTTCCAAGTAGGAGTATAAGGCAATACAATATTTTTGGAATTGAAGGTATTTGTTGTATAGTGAGTGTCTAAATAAATGTAGAAAGAATATATTGAAAATGCGATCGCGGTTGATACTAAGAATGCTATATTTCTTATTTATTAAAATAAAAAAAAAAAAGTTCATTAATATAATAAATAATTTAAAATGATGATATTTTATAAATACATACCCGATAATGTTATTAATAAGTACATAACTAGCAATAGTTCCAAATACATGTACGAGAGCAGCAAGAGGTAATAATAAAACTTGATTTGGATGAGTAATAAATTTAAGCTTTTTATTCGCGGTATTTTCTTCTTTATCATCCGAATGAGAAGGTAGTACAGGTTTTTGTTCTTTTATATAATAATATGTATGAAGATAAATTCTCGAGAATAAGATCACGAGAGTATAATTCAATATTAAATCTGAGAAAAAAAAAAAAAAAAAAGGTTAATATTTTTTATCTTTAAGTTAAAAAAAAAATTGAAAGATGATTAAAAAAATATATTATACTTTGCGCTTTAAAAGCAATATAATCTAATGGCCATTTAAGTATAGTGATTAATAAATTAATTAAAACAATATAAAATGAACAAACAAAAAATACTAAAAATGTATTATTATGAATTTGTCCTTCAAGTGTTAAAAAAAGGATAATTATTAATTCAATCAAATTATGAAGTGAATTAAGAGTGGACCAAAGTTTTCCCGATTCTAAAATATAATAATTTAAACTAGTAACAAAGATGAATAAAGTATAATAGGCTAACTTTTTATTGAAAGATCTTGTTGTAATATTAGAAGGGTTATTTTTAAGAGTAGTAGGATAATCGGGGAATATAAAATAAGATATATAAGCTTTTGATTTAGATTTCTTATAAGAAAATATTATTGATATTATTGTTGAACAAAAAATCAACATAATTGGAACTAATGTTCCAGAATTTAAAATTTGTTGATCGAAATCTAAAAAGAAAAAATAATTAGTGATATATGTTTATATGTTAATATAGTAATTAATTTATGTACTTTCTATTTCACCATGCCATACTGGAGATCCTGTTAATTTCGACCTTTCTTGTTGAGGAGGTGAAAGTTTAATAAGTTTAAAAGAATAGAATATTCCTACTAAACAAATTACTGTAACCGAAAATAAAATGAGGCGACGCATTTTTCATGGAAATAAAAATATTTTTTTATGTTATTTATATCATAATATATTTATCATTTGGGTATATGAAACTTGATGGCTAAGAAATATTAAAATGATATATAGAAGAAATGAGGCATAGTCATTTCACTTTAACGATCCGGATCGGATCAGATCTAAAAATTAACCGTTCACGGATGGTACTTAAAAAGTCAATCATTAGACCATTAGGCCATTAATCCGCACATTAACTATATACAGTTAGTATACTAATCCGATTAAATCCGGACGGATAACGCCTTCAGATCATCCAGATTACTAAAAAAGTAAAATTTATATTTATTATACTAAATTATATAATTCCCGTATTACAAGAAATTTTCGAATATTGAATTGCGTAGCAATGAATTATTTGAGAATAACCTCAATGAAGTTTTAATTGCTACACGGTACGTACAATGATATAATGAGCCTCATTCAAAGTTTTTTTTTTTTTAATTTCGAAAATAGCATTCATTGATTTATTATTAAATATTATCACTATTATTATTATACTATAAAAATTTTATATAAATTGGGTTTTCAATGATTTTAAGATATCGTTATCGTCTCTTTTTAGGTAAAAATTTGTCATCGGAAATTCGGAATAGTATTAATGAGTTATTTATATTTTTATCAACATATTTATATCCATTTCACCAAATTATAATTTTAGAAATCTAGACACAAAAAATTTGAGTATAGTTTTGTCGATTTTTTTTATAAAGGTCGAATTCTTTTTTTGAAAAAAAAAAAAAAAATCTTTTAAAAATGAATATGAAGAAAGGACAACGCGTCATTATATTTTCAATAACAATAATTTGTTTAATAGGATTATTATATACTTTTAAGTCCCTTAGATTTTCATCATCTCAAGAAACTTCAAAATTAACTGGATTTCCAATATGGTATGAAATAGAAAAAAGTAGGTTAAGAATTTAATATTACTGCGGTGATACTGGGGTATCCGATTTATATATCTAATAATAATAATTCATTTAGGTGAAGCTTCTATAGCATGGTCTGGATATCTAATTATCATAATTTTCTGTTCAACTCTAGCATCATTAATATTTACACATAAGAAATCGATACCAAAAGTTTATATTTCTTACTTCATATTCCCTGATAATCCTAATGATAATCATTCTTCCACTCTTTCTACTAAATTTTTTAATAAAATTCTCGCATATTTTTCATTATTTACATTTATTTCTGATTTAACGTTACAAATTTTATACCCAGGAAAACTTTGGTCTTCATTTGATTCATTTCATTGTTTACTTGAATTGATAATTATTCTTTACTTAACATTTGGTCAATTTAAATTTTTTATATTTTTTATATGTATGAAATATATCATTTTAATTAATTTATTAACCATTACATTTAAATGGCCTTTAGATGCTATTTGGTTCAAAATGCAAGGTAAAGAGAAAAAAACATATAAAACATATCTGAAAATACTTTAAGCTGATTCTTTTTCTTTCTTATATTTTTTAAAAGATTTAATGTTGGATTTTGCTCTTGTAATTATATTCTTGAGAATTTATATTCGTACTTATTTGTATATAAAAAATCAAAATTCTTCACAATTTCCGGAAGGGAATGATCAAGAAGAATTTAATTCAAATACTAAATTTAGTAAATTTACAAATCAAATTATTTTATTACCTATTGCCGCTTTCGTACACATGTTTGGAACCATCGCTACTCTATTTGTTCATCCTACTGGGTAATTATTTATGAAATTTTTTTAATTTGATTAATTTGATTAATTAATAATCACTTTATTTATTTTATTTATAGTGACATGATATTTATGTTATCACATGCTGTCTCATTCTTGATGTTTACTTTTTATATTTACTTAGATACTCATTATACATCAAATATTTCCAATTTCAAAAATATTGTATTACCTTATACTCCTACTTGGAAATTGTTATTTATCTTCTTGTGGTCAATCATTCTTTCAATTTTTATTTTAAGAATTACTGCTTTATTTCTTCTAATTTCTGTATAATAATTATATATTATTACGCCATTTTACTTAATGCTGCGTAAATCACATAATGACGTATCTAAACTTTTGCAAAAACAGAAAATTAAATTGATATATTAATTATTAATCACTTCATTAAAATTAATTCTCAATTCCATAAAATATATCGTATGACGTGTAATTAAATGTATAAAATAAATATTATTATCTCATTTTGTAAAAATTTTTCTCATTTCTTTCTTAACTTTTCTATTTTCAATATCACATATATTCTTTTTACTTAATGGCCACTCCAAAAGTACCAATAGTTAAAGGTCAATATCCAATTCCTTATAGAGATCTTACTGATCAAAAGAAAAAGTTTCGTTCTCATCCTTTGGGTCAATCCTCTTCTTCCTCTTATAATTCCATAAGTGAGAATGAGGATTATGAAGATGATGAATACGTTGTTGAAAAGATTCTTTCTCATAAAAATAGACCAGATGTAATTATTTAAAATATTTAAAAAAAAATTTTATAGTTTATTATTATTATTTTATATAATATATTATATTTTTTTTTTAATATTAGGGACGTTTTCAGTATTTTTTGAAGTGGAAAGACTATCCGGATTCCGAAAATTCGTGGGAAGATGAGGAAAATATGTAAATATAAAGAATTTTTAAACTTTTTTTTTTTTTTTTAAAAAAAAAAAAATTTATAAATTGAGAATTTTTTTTTTTATCTTAGTTACGCAACAGACCTTTTGGAAGCATACTGGCGTAATAAATCAACCGCAAGTTCTTCATCATCTAATGGTTATAAAAGATGTGTAACCTCTTATCCTAAACCTTCTACTAATGGGAAATCGAATGGACTTCAAGTTAAAAGTCAATTTAAAAGAAAAGCCTTATCTTTCAACAAGAAGAAATCGTCATCTCTCACTATTTTTCGTCAATCGAATGGAATCCCCAATCATGTTACTAATTCTTTGTCTAAACAAATTTCAACGACTAATGATTATTCTCTTGTTAAACACAGAAATGAAGATTCTATGAGATCAAATTCAATTCAAAGGAAAGACAAAATAATTGAAAAGGAAGTATCATCTCAACCCAAATTGCCAAATAAAAATGTTAATGATTCTTTGTCCACTAATAAAAGTGAGGATCGTGGAATTGCACGTGACGTTTGTGATGTAAATGTTCGAAACTCCATTAAGGATGTTGATGATATTTCTTCTTCTGAAAGTGAATCCTCTTCCGATAGCGATGTAACACTCAAAGATACCATGGAAATAGATGATGAAAATGTTAAAAATGATGATAAAGCACTGTTGCCACAAGATGATCTGGAAGAGGATGACCAAATTTCTAACAAAGGTTCAAAGTCGAAATGTTCAAAAGTTAAACTTGGGCCAAGAAAACCAATAAGTAATAATCGTGTTTACGAAAAGGAAATTCTTTATGATGATAAAGGAATGAAAAGTATTATACGTAATATTGATGAAAATTGGGATCCTTATGTCAAAGAAGTTGTTGCTATTGAACCTCATGATAAACTACCGAATGTACTTTGGATTTATATTTCATGGTAAGTTAATGAAAATGATACAAGAAAGAAATCAAAATAAATAAAATAAATTTAACGATAAATATTTTTTTTTTTTTTTTAGGAGAGGTGGTTTCACATCAGTTCATCTTAGTACGGAAGTCAATAAATTATGTCCACAAAGTGTAAGTAATAAAACGTTTATTATAATGATTTTTTGGTAATAAACATAACATTTCTATACATTTAATAATAGATAATTCAGTATTATGAAAAACGCATTGTCTTTAAAGGCAGTCTTGATTATAAAAATCTAACCGGACAATAAAATAGGAAAATTTCGAATTTTTCGATATAGATGATATAGAAGGGAGTATGTGTCATATATTCTAGTTTTGCTACATTTGTATTTTATGTATATAATGTATATATATTATAGCTTATTTTTAATTCACTTGTGAAGTAAAAATATGTTAACAAATTTTGCTAAAAAGACAATATGAATTAACTTTAGGCATTAGATTTTGAAGAATATCGAGTAATTTTTAGGAATATTAAAATAATTTTTTGACAATTATGAATGAGATTACAACTAATGATTGCAAACATTCTGCAAGAACAGTTTTAAGATGAATAAAATTTTAATATTTATATGGATTATAACATTAACTTTTGAGACAACTTATAAACTTAGTCTTTTGCAGCTGCTGCACTTTTTTTTCAAATTTTCTTAATAACTTTGCTTTGCATAGCTTTTTAGCTGTTAAACAAGAGCCTTAGAAGAACGTCCAAAGATTGCAAGGGGTATCGGAAAGTTAGATCGCATCGCACTATAATTTCACAAATGCAACTAAACATGCCCTATTCGCAGTTTTAAGGAAAATTTATTGTTATCTATTATTATATTGGTCAAGTTTAGTTTATAATACTGGAATCACGAACGGAATATTTGGTTTTGCGCATATATTTTTTATAATATTGTTCGATTATTATAAAATGACTATATTGACCATCCAGTGTTAATTGACAATTACCATACTTCACAAATAAGATGAGTAAAAAAAATTCAAGAGCATTTAAACATTTTACCAAGTCATTATAACCTTGTTAACATGTAAAAATATTTCATGCTTTGGTAACTTTATCAATCTTAAAATTAACAATGTAATATAACCAACGATTGAAATAACTCTTTAAATTATCATCAATACTATTTAAATCAATTCTTCAAATCATTTTGAAAACGAATTAAATGTCGGTAATTAAATGGCATTATTGGCAATGTACTGTATGCACTCTTATTTCAGTGATTGTAAACGTTAATAATCCTAACAATTCCTAGTTCGCGGAGCGATCCTAGAGGGTTTTGAGATTTGTACAACCAATCAAATTAACCAAATTTAATCTTTTATAAAAAAAAAAAAAATTTAAAAAATTCAATTTTTTTTTTTAAAATGTCAAGATTATTTATTAATTCTAGATATGGTTTCATTTTAAAAAAACTTTTAAGAAGTAATTTAAAAAAGACAATATACTCCAATAAATATTTTTATTCAACAACACAAATACAAAAAGAAGAATTAACACCACTTGCTCAACAATTAAAGAATTTAATATCCGTACATATTTATGACACCATAGTTTTTATTCTATAAATTATTCTTTTTGTTAAAAGATGTTTTTAAAAAATTTACTATAGGAAAAAGGACCTATATCAATAGCTACATATATGAAACATGTATCAACAAATCCAAATAGTGGATATTATATGAAAGGTGATGTATTTGGTGCTAAAGGTGATTTTATTACTTCGCCCGAAATTAGTCAAATGTTTGGTGAGGTAAATTAATTATAAAAAAAAAAAAATTAATAAAACCTATAAAGCATACACTTTATTTTAATATTTTTATTTTATTATTTGTGTAGTTGATTGGAATATGGTTGATATCACAATGGGAAAGTCAAGGAAAGCCACAAAAAACGCAATTAATTGAATTAGGACCAGGTAGAGGGACATTAATGGAAGATATGCTTCGTGTAAAGATTATTTAAATTTAAATTTTTATCCTTTTTATAGAATAATTTTATTTTTACGAATTTAATAATTTTAAATTTTAAATAGGTGATGTCAAATTTTCCAGATTTTTATAATACATTAAATGGTATACATTTAATTGAAATTAGTCCCGAATTAAGCAAATTACAATTTAAAAGATTAAATGAATTTCGTGAAAATAATACTGAAAGCACGAACTATAAGTTTTATTGGCATAATACGATTAATGATATATTAGGTAAAAAATATAATTTGTTTTTTTTTTTTACAAATATATATATATATATGGGATTTATTTACTTAAAAATTAGAAAAAATAAATTTTTAGACGGATGGTCTTTGATTGTTGCCCATGAATTTTTTGATGCTTTACCCATTCATAGATTTAAGGTATTATATTTTTAATATAAAGTTTCAAACTTTGATTATTGATATTTATTTACATTTTAATTTAGCTTACAGATAAGGGATGGAAAGAATATATGGTTGATATTGATACTTCAATTGATAGGTAATTTTTTAATATTTCTTTTGAATACATTATCGTTATATTAATTTATTTATAAAAATTTTATTATTTTATAGCCCATATCATTTCCGTTTAATTCTTTCACCAGATTCCACAAAAGAATCTATAACATTAACATCATCACCACAATATACAAAATTTAATATTGGGGATTGTATAGAAATATCTTCGGACTCTTGGAATATTACTCAAAAAATTTCGAATCAAATCTCAAAATTTGGTGGTGCCGCTTTAATTATTGATTATGGTCAAGATTATGTACAAGACAATACATTAAGAGTATGTATGATATTTTAATCAAGTTTATCATAATATATAATATGATAGAAAATTTTCATTCAATATAGGCTATTAGAGATCACAAATTTGTTCATTCTTTAAGTTTGCCGGGACACTCAGACTTGAGTGCTGACATAAATTTTTCTTATTTAAAAGAGTCGACTCAAGGAAAAGGTATATTATATATACAAAAGCATTTTTTTTCCCCCTGAAATTAGTGATGTATCTTTACTAAACATATTTACTTTATATAGTTAATACATTTGGACCGGTAACACAATCGAAATTCTTACACTCAATGGGAATAACGACAAGATTATCAATGTTACTTAATCAAACAACTTCTATTGAACAACATAAAATTTTATTTAATTCTTATAAAAGATTGGTTGACCCTTTAACAATGGGAAGAATTTATAAAGTATTAGCTATTAATCCTAAAAATTTTGATCAAATTCCATATGGATTTGAATCATTAAAAAAATGATTTTTTTTTTTAAATTTTGCCAATGTACAGAAAATTCAAAAACGATGCACAAAATCTTAATTATTTTTCCCTCCTTTTCCTCTCTCATATTATTAAGTAAAATAAAGAGCTATTAAACTATAATGACTGATAAAGTACTTTTTCTTCCATATTATATATACATGCAAATTACTTTTCTATATAATTTTTGCATATGATTATAAAATTTTTTCCTCCTTGAAAAAATAAGAAGTATTGAAACATGAATCTTATTTCTGAGGTGAACGGGTGATATTAGGATTAAATAAATATTATCTTGGAAATTTTGTGAATTAATTTTTTTTTTTTTTTACTAATTACATACATCAAAAATAATAATCTGTATTGTATTTTAAACTTACCGTCATAGACCAAAATATATATATATATATATATATATAATATATATATAACATATGACTATCATTTAGAAAGACAAGTATTTGACAATATGTTTGCCACTGAATAATCATAATCTAACCTGATTACCAATTTTAGAGCCCTGCCTTCTGCTCGACGATAAAACATTGAAGGTGTATCACTATCGTGAGTTGCCGTTGGAACAAAAGCATGATAACCTGAATGAAGTGGTACATATGTTTGTCCGCCGCCATTGTAGGATGTTACCGTATGATTACTTCCACCAAAAGGACTGGAATGAGCTGTCGAGTAGGGATGACCTTGCATAGATGATGGTTGATTAGATGCAACAGAATTATTGTTTGTCCTAAATGTTACTCCTAAAGGAATTCCATTAAAAAAATTGGATGAACCTCCTGCATATCCAGTTATTGTATGTGACCCATATCCTTGTGATTGATTAATAAATGGTGTAGTACCGTAACCAAAACCAACATTTTGATTGCTACCAAATTGTCCATTTGCATTGTTGTTTGTTTGATTAACATTGAAAGTTGAACCATATTGTCCAAAATGATTGTTTGATCCACTTCCGAATGGTCCACTACCTATTGAATGATTTCCACCATCGCCAAATGGTGAAGTAAGCGAAGAACTATTTCCTGATAGTCGATTGGTGCCAAACTGAGTTCCATTACCTATTGCTTGATTTCCTCCAACGAATGGTTGTCCGTTAACGGCTGGTCCATCTCCTGTTGCTTGATTTCCACTAAACGGGGGAGGACCAGGCGCTTGTCCGTTCACATTTGTCGAATTTCCTCCAAATTGTTGTCCGTTAACTGATGTTCGATCCCCGTTGAAGTTTGGACCATTTACAACATTTGTTTGACTTCCTCCAAATGTTTGTACATTACCGTCCGCTTGATTAGCACCAAAACCAAGTGGCGTTTGAGAAACGCCAAAATTAGTTCCTTGACCTCCAACCGCTTGACTTATACTATTAGGATTAAACCCATTAGCGTTATTACCAAATAATCTAGTGATGCCATTTACATCATGTGCAACGTTATTTAAATTGTTTTGTTGGTTATTGTTTTGATTAAATGTAGGCCACGATGAAACTGTGGATGTATTATTGTTTGCATTTATTATATGTTGGAAAGTCATCATATTTGGCTGTGACATTCTGCTTATACCACCATTAAATCCCATATTATTAAACGAATTATTTAAGAAACTGTGATTATGTGATTGATACGGGGACATTAATGCACCATATCCTCTTCTTGGTTTACAATTATAAAATTCACATCTCCATGAAAATTCTGGAATTTCCGATTTAATATGTCTTTCTATTGCATCTCCAAAATGTCGTAATATAACAAAACCAACCATATTAAATGGTTTCATAATGTCTGCTATTATCTCACTTTGACCTTGTGCTGGATACCACTCTAATTCTTCAATGGTTCCAAAATCAGTTATAGCCATTTGAATTTCAGTTTGAAGTTGATTTATAGCTATATGAACAACTTTTTTAAGAGCTGCTACAAACGCATCAACTTTAGAAGCTACTGTAAGTTCTCCTGAAGTAACAGCAGCATCTTTAATTGGTAATTGGAAATAATCAATTTCTTGGTCAAGTTCTTCACGAGTCACTGCTACAAGATTTTTCTCTGCTCGATCGCTCCACAATATTTTTCCATTTCGATAAAATTCAAGAATATATCGAAATGCATACCCATTTCTATCAATAAAATATTCATTACCATTTTTTGGATGCAACATTTCTCTATTTCGTTCTTGAAACATTGTGCCAAGTAAAGTGTCGGGAAATGCGGTCAATGTTGATGGATATGTCTCGTACTAAAATTAAAACATCGATTTTGTTGTAATTTAGATCAAATTAATCAAAATAAATAAATATTATTATAAAATCAAACCTTTACTCCTCCAACGTTGAGGATAATTGTCTCCTCACGGGCAAACATGGTTTCGTTTTCCCTATTGGGGCTTATTTGTGAAGTCATATATATATGGTTTATATGTTAAAAATTAGAAAAAAAAAAGAATAAAAACTAGGACAAATAATAACATGACGAAAAATAACGAAAAAAGGGGGTAAAAAATTAATTAGTTTAAATATTACTTTGAAAGTTTTAAACCTTAATTTAAGTAATAATAAAAATCCATTTCGTAATTGAAACGAACCTTTAGAGAAATACTGTTTTAGCCGCAGTATTTATTAAAAAAGTTTTTTTTTAAAAGTATTATAATAGACCGTCATATTTATGCAATAATAAAGAAAAAAAACTTTTAAAAATACCACGAGATTACCTCAAAATCAAGGTTCAAAAAAAAAATGAATACAGGTGTATAATACGTAGTAAATGAAAGAAAGTTATGTATCTTTTTTTTTAACCACAATTTTTTTGCGTAAAAAAAAGGTCCCACTTTATATTCGGCTAATCGAAAATTTCCGCCAACTTTATGCCGAATTTATATTTTATAGCTCTGTGTCACAAAGCACAAAAATTCGACGCCTTTACATGACATAACGCGTATTTGCTTTTTTTTTACATCTAATACATGTATTTTAATATGTCAACTCCAAGTAATTCTGGTATGTAAAATGTTATATAAACAAAATTCAGCCTAGTCAGATTAAAAAATTTTTCCTTCTCAAATAATTATTTTGTAATTTATGTTTAATGACAATCAAGATGTTCAGGCAAAATTACGTGCGTTAGTTGATATGTTAGTTGGATATTTAAAAGAGACTAATAATCCTAAAACATTACAAAGCCATGAAAATGTTGATGGTGAAGCTATTGTAAACGATCTTGGTATGTTAATTCCGCCCTTTTTATGCATTGAAATTAAATTGCTGATTTTTTTCTATTTACTTTTGATTGTTAGGTAAATTAGGAATAATTCTTGCAGATAATGCAACAAAGGTGAAAATATAGCAATGTTCCGTTACATTTTTATTTCATTTTTGTTTTAATAGGAAAATTAATTTAAAAAAATTTTTTTTTTTAAAGGTAACAATTGCTTGCAAACCTCCGTGCATACCAATATCAGCTATACCAACAATTGAAGCCATGGGAGAAACATTATTTCGTATAAGTGGATATATTGAATCAATACCAATATCAACGGGGAAAACTTTAATTCAAATAATAAAATCAACAACAGAAGAAATTCTTTTCGATTCAGCAGCATTAGCAAACTCATTTTTGGATGAACCTGTAGATCCAAGTATTATAACATCAAAAGGGTATCTTATTTCGACTGGAGTTGTATGGGAAGCGTGTGATCGATTTAATAATTTACCAAAAAGTAATAAACAAGCTGTTATAACTAAATGGGAAGAAAGGTTAGAATTATTGAAGGATGCTATTTTAGAAATCAAAAAATTATTAGATCAAGAAGATAATCAGGAAGATGAAGATGATGGTTGGGATGAGATATTTGGCGAATCTATTAATGTAACATTATCAACGAAAGAAAAAGAAATTGTTGAATTATCTTTAAAATTATTTGATTTGGTGAAGAGACTTTTCAACAAAACGTTGAAAAGATATATAGTACCTTTGGATTTACCAACATATAATTCATCAAATGAAAAAGAAGAAACTGATGGAAATAGATCATTAACAAAGATTAATCAGACACTTGATCAATATATGGATTTATGTAAATTGATTTCCGATGCTGCAGATGAATTGGGAACAAGTTTGTATCCTCCTCAAGATTCAATGGCTATAGAATCAAAAGTTAATGATATTTCTTTACATTCTCAGGAATTGATTAAGGTAATTTTACCTTTTGCTTCCCAAGAGGATGTTAATTGGTTTAACGCTTGTGATACACAATTTAAAAGTATTTTAACAGCCTATCATAGAGAAGAATAATGAAAATATTTCACGTGTGCATATATAAAAATTCACTATCACGTGTGCATACCTCACGTAATAATACGCCAGCCTGTAACATTCATGTGACACACGTGACATAGAATATTTAATAATTAAATAAATCACGACCAAAAGATGTATAATTTATTTTAATTTTATTTTTTAACATTTTTTTATCAAGTCTACTGTAGTAAATACGTAATGTTCAAAAATAAAAATGAACTTTGATATACTGAATGATATATTTCTCGGTGTTCAATATTGTAATTTATGTAATTACAACAAAAAGAAAAATCGAATTATGTAATGGTTTGCACATTATTAACTCATATCACGTGTTACGTATCAATTTACTAATTGCGCCCTTTTGTCTTCAACATTGGACAGGAGATGTTTGTTTGTTCTCGGATGGAAGAGTATATTTGTAGTTTTGATCCTTTTTTGTTTTTGTTGGTTTATTTGATTTTTTTTGAATTGGTGATCCCTACGGTACATAAGTGCCCGAAAGATCCATTCACTTTTTCGATATTTTCAAACATAATATTTTCAGCAGTAGTTAAAAACTTTGTGATGGTTTTTTTTTTATTTGTTAGCAAAGAAGTTTTTAATATTAAATTAATTTAATTCTTTATATTTATCTATTTAGACATTTTTTATTCCAACTATAATACACAATAAACGGTTTACGCGCTTTTTTATAATTGAGACTACTGTAGTTCTATTAGTGTACTGATCATCAATTTCTTAATGAATAAGCTTAAAGCTTGCTTTTATATAATGACACGAAAAATAAACTTTTATTAATACATATAACAATTCATTACATCTCTATTATTAATAAACTTTTGCGAGCATGGAAAAACCCCATAAAAAGAATCCAAATTCTGAAAAAATGATTACGACGAAATTCAACACTTTTCATTCTCTATTGATCATTTCTTTGCATAAGTGCTTCCTTTATTCTCTCAAAAAACATTAAATTCGCAATTTCTATATTTTAACCATGCCACGCAGGATATCAAAAAAACAAGTAAAGCAAGAGATTTACTTCAAACCTGTTAGAAAATCAACAAGTACTGTTGCTGACTGTCAGCCAGCATTGACAATTACAGGACCGGATCTTCCCATTAAATACTTATATACCGGAAACGGTATCCGGGATAACTGTAAATAATTTATAATTATTTGTTAGTTGTTTGTTATTTTAATCTAACTTTATAAAATTTATTTTAGGTTTAAAATTATTTTATCAATCATTGCTGGATGCGTGTAATGAAAGAGACAACGAGATAACACGACTTAATATGGCAGAACTTGCTAAGAAGATCGAAGAAAGTATTTTTACTAACACTGGATCAAGTCCTTATGATGTTAAATATAAAACGTGTTGTAGAAGTAAGCTTTGGAATCTACGAGACAAGAGAAACTCTGAATTTGTAAATAAAGTTATTAGCGGAACTATCAAAGCTGAGGACGTTTACAAATTGACGGGAGATGAAATGCTTTCTCACGAAAAATATTATCAAAAGCAATCAGAAATAAGGAGGATGGTTGAAAATTGTGTCAGATACGAATCAGATTTAGTACCAATGAAACTTGAGTCAGACGGTTCATTGAGTTCTTGCATGTCTGGAGGCAGTGGAGGGACTGTTTGGGTTTCCCGTAATATGCTTGATAAATCTTAGTGTTTTATTTGATTAGTAATGGTCTAATTAATAGATGTTGCATATTAATTATATAGCATATACTTAGACTCATTGAAATTAGATGCTGTAATCATATTTGTTATTTAATAATATAATTTACACAATATGGCTTAATAATTGCAAGAAAAAATATCACATACCCTATTCTTCCTTTTTTTTTTATCTTTGTTGCTCTGATTTGAAAGAAGGATAAAAATAATATATTCAACACATAAAACAGTATTAATTTTCGGTTAAAATGTATTTCAATAAAGAATTGATTTAAAATTATGCTGTTCAGATCGATTAAAATATGATTGGCGTGTTACAGTTCAGTGATTGGAAAATTTACTATCCGCAGTATGGATAGTCAATAAATCATGACGAAAAGAAATAAACTTTTTCTCAAAAGCATTCTCTTTCACAAATTTTCTACCATGGCAAAAAATATTTTAAACATAAAGAAATTATTCGATAAAACCTCAAAAGATTAGTTTTGTATTTTCTTGATAGATAAAAATTTAGAGACTTTAGTAAAACCTCTGTAGACATTCTCCATAAGGCTGGACTAATTTGATTTTCTATTTAACAAAGCCCTCTCAAAAATTCTAAGTTTATATAGACATTAAAAAAGGAAAACATAAATTTTTAATTTTCCCTCAATTTGATTTTATAAAACAGAATTATTTACAAAGTAGGTTAAGCGTATCTCACCTGTTTGAAAACTATTTATCGGTTCAGCCTGTCTCACTAGTTTGAAAACTTTACTACACGTTTATCTTTATTTCAGTTCATTCAGCTGGTTGAACAGTTTAGAAGGGCCATGGCAAAAAAACTATATAGCGGAGTTTGTCTACCATTCATGTAAGTACTTAGATACACAAAAAAAAACTCTTTCATAACTCATGTTATAGGCCTTTGTTTTTATTTTTTTACTCCTCTCCCCTCAAATTTTCAAAATTTGATAGTTAATAATAATTTAAAAAATTTGAAAATATTTTGGCTCCCTTCCCTCTCTTTTCTCAATAAAAATTCGTGTTAAACAGAAAATCAAATTAGTATGGCCTAACTGAGCAAAACTATTATTAAAAAAGCATAAAAATGATGATAATGAGGATCCATTACTATGGGAAGAACTTGGTTTACTGTGAAAGATCTTCAGCGTACCAAAGTTAATTTGTACATGTATAACCTTAATATTACATCAGTAACATCACTGAGGATTTGCGTATCTTCCAAAGGAATCACAACGACACAACTATAGATGAATATATAGGAATATATAGACAGGACCTTTGGAAAAGTTTTCTCTGACAAATATCATGACCGAGCTGTTACTCGGAATACTTGTGATGCGTATAAAGAAAAAGAAAGAAACGTTAAGGGTTGAAGCGAATATATACTCAACTTTAAAGGAATGTTAAGGTATGAATTTTTTTTTTCGTGTGATATTTATTGATATTAACTTGTTTATATTGCAATATTGGTATTAGGACACGCTATTCCAGTTTGTTCTATGAAGGGTATATTTATGAAATACATTGGCTACAATTAATTGGAGATGCTTATTATATAGAACCAGCAGTACTTACTATAGAAGAAAAAGAATCAATGGTAAAACAACTGGAGTTAAATACAGTTTTGGCGTCTTATATAATGATATTCCTCAGAGAAATATTCTCTTTAGGCCAAAAAGTCGCCATTTCTTTTTTGTTAATCTAAGTTCATAGGTACTAATCACAGGAGGAGAAGAGATCAAAAAATTGTTACAATCTTAGTCATCTAGATTAATATATTCATCTGATTATTAATTTCAATTTAACATTATATTATAATGCAAGTTAGACTTTTGCTCCTAAGCATAAAAATGTATAAATTATAAAATAAATAATATATCTGCGCAAATGTATTAAAAAGTATAAAGCACAATATGGGTGAGAATTTTTTTGATAATTTTCAAATAACAAAGCGAAAGGTAGTGACTTTTGCCAACCCACCCTAAAAAATTACGTAATAAATGTAATAAATGTCACTGCCCTATTACAGTCAACTCTCTATAAATGCACCCCCCTTGGGACTGGATAAAAGCGTGCGATTGCAAAGGGTGTGCATTTATAAAGAGTAAATAATTAGAGGTCATATATACTTGGGACTGAATCAAAGTGTGTACTTAAGAAGGGAATGCACTTATAAGTAGTGCATTTATAGAGAGTTGACTGTAGTACGATTTTTATTTTATATACTTTACCTGCATAAATATTTAACTGTAAATCTTTCCATTAGAGCAATGATGTGTATTCTCCCTAATTCGACTCCAATTGATCGGAAGTTTCCATATATACATACTTTATATACTGTATGTAGAATAATTGTTATTGGAATATTGGTGCAAATTTCCCATCACATCTAATTTTCCATAACGGACAAGTGCCGAACAAAATTTTTTTTTAAAAAAAATGTATTCGTGGGATGAACGAATGAATGATTTTATATCTGTCCTTCAACATAAATATGTTAAAGAATCATCTCTTACGCTATTTAAATCTATTATCATTAAAAGAGTTCAGGAATCTGTAACTGTAGAAGAGAGCATAAAAGTTATTGAAACTCAAACAAAGGAAGGATCATACGAAAAAATATCCGACAAAATTACCGATAAACTAGGCATAATTACAACTGAAAATATCTCAACTTCCATTCTTAATGCCATTGGACCCGATGAACGTATCAAAAAATTTGATACCAAAATATGGAACACTGTTATAACAATAGCTTACTGCAACAAAATGTTAGGAAAACACAAATCAAAATGGTATACTCCTAATGAAAAAGCCCGCGCTTGGTTGTATGAACAAATCAAAGATGAAGAATTAATAATTGAAATTCTAGAATCTTGTGAGAAAGTAATAGTTGAGAAAGTTTTTAATAAGAAGAAAGAATTATTGGCAGATAAAGTAACTATTAATAAGGTATTTTTAACTATACCTTTATTATCAACTTTGGCCATTTTATTTTTTTTAGAGTATGAAGAATATGATAAAACGATTGAAGTAGATATTTTCACACAAATTAAAGATCGGGTAAAAGATATTATTAGCCAAGAATATATTGATGAAATCGATAATCAAATAAAGAATTTGAAGCCAATTAAAAAATTACTTTTAGAATATTTGGTCATCCAAAAAGATAAAAGAGCTACTCATATAACAAACCTTATCGAAAATTGTAATTCATTTTTCCAAGATCTTTTGAAAAATGAAAAAATAACTTATTTGATACCTTTCACTATTACTTTCGCAATTGTGCATCTTACCGTCTTAAAAGAATCTTTAAAATTAAAAGTGGTAATATCATAATTCTATTTCATAATATTTTTATATAAAATAACTTTTTTAAAAAAAAACATTATCCTTTATTATTTAGCCAAATTTTGGGATTGATGAATTGAAAAAAATGATTTCTCAATATCAAAGCCATTTTACGAATTCATTCGATCAATTCTTTATGTGGCGAATGAATCAAATAACAACGAAAACATTGATATCTAATGATTCAAACTCAAAATCACTCTTTTCATTTCGAGCTAACGGTGAAGTTAAAGATAATATTAGTAACAAGACAGTGAATTATTTTGCGAAATCTTCCAATGATCAAATTTTTACGAGGATCTTTGACCTTATTAAATTAAGAATGCTTAATGAAGCCAAAGCAGAACTTATGAAAATGTTTTTACCTATATTTTCACTAGATAAATTTATTCCCGATAATAATTCATCTTTTAATATTAGCGGCTTTTGGATTGGGCCATATGGAATTGATACTTTCCCTGATGGTCAACATAATTTTGATGATAATTTTAAATTATTTTATAATATATCCGAGGATGATCCTGGTATTATTACTAAAATTAAACTAAGACATGGTTCGATAATTGATAGTATGCAAATATTTTATGAAGATGGTAAAACTGGAAGAATTGGAAATGGAACAGGTGGGAGAGAATATACTGTCTCAAATCTGAATGAATCTTCGAGATACATTATTGCTGTAAATTTAAGGTTTGGTCGAGGGCTACTTTGTGGTATAGAATTTATCTTTAATGATGGCAAAACTACGGGATTCCTGGGGTATCATTCTAACATAATTGGAGAGATTCGAATAGGTCCATTTGGAAATCGTAATGAATTTAGGCTATCAGGAATTACTGGAGGAGGCGGAAATGTTTATGATGATCATCATGATGAAAATGTTGCTCATGTAGCGTTTCACTTTCAATATGTACCGTTTCACTTTCAATATGTACAAGATATATCACGATTCTAATGCAATTGTATTAAACCTACTGTATATAAAATAATAACTTTTTCATTTGTAATAATGGATGATTTATTTTTTTTTTTTACACACGTTTATATTAATTCTGCATTAAAAGTTTTGGTTGTAGTTAAAAAGGCCAAATTAAAACAAGTGACAAGATAATATAAATATTCTTATAAGTCTTAATTTAGAATATTTATTTATTAGATATAATATCTGACATATACTACTTTATTATACAATAGAAAACAAAAATATATTAATTACGAATGCAATAAGAATAAATATTAACTAAGTTTACAAAAAACTTTTCCTTTAAATCATTATTCCTTAATCTATAGATTTTTTACTCCTCTTTCATTTCCCTTACTTTTATTGTTAATAACACTATTATTTACAGCTAATTTACCAGTTTTTAACCAACTTTCATAAGCTTGATATCTACTTTTAGCTGCACCGCTACTGTCATATTGACTCGAGCCAGCTGCTTTTATTATAGCATATTTTCTAGGATATTCAAGATATTCATCATAAATTTTGGTGTCTATTCTTGGTACTTTTAAATCGGTTATCGGATTTGGAAGATTGCCACGACAACAAAAATTTGCATAATGGTGATATTCCGAATGACTCTTCAATGAAGGATCTGTATCCCCATTCGGTGTTGAAGTCAAAACCATATTTTTATCCTGATTCACATATCTATAAAAGAAAGAAAGAGAAAGTTTTTAATTACCAAAGAAATTAATTATAAACAATGATAAATTAAACTTACTGTTTGTACTCTTCGGCTTCATTGGAAGATACAATTGGATTTAAACTTTTTGATACTATTGATTCCATTAATGTTAGATTATCCTTTTCTTTCTTCGGTTTTTCTTCAATTTTCTTTTTTTCTTCAACAATTATTTCCTTTGGTTTAGTATTTGGTAGCGCAAGCCACTTTTTAACACCACCAATATTCATCAATCTATTAATAAACAAAATTATAAAAGTTGACTACAAGTTAATGTATTTTTTATGAACTTTATTAATACGTACTTTGCTGCTTGTGGAGTTGTACGGACTACAAATGGGCTATAATCATATGTTCCAAGCTCAGCACTATAAATAATATAAATATATATATTACTCATCAATAACAATATTATATATCAACGAAAGTAATTAATATGATAAATCACCTCGATGGTATGTATTTCGTTGTGCTATTCATATTAGAGGCAAATAATTTCTCAAATGAAGTAAATAACCGTGGACGATAATATTCTACCCAATACCCTGTATATGGATCAGTTTCATCATCAAATTGACGTGCTATGCGCGGAACAAGTTGATATCTTGAGAAATCAAGTTGTTGGTCATCTTTTGGCTGAAGAACGTCCTTTGTCCACCAATGTATATAACTTCATCATGACAAATAGTAAAATTAACTGAATATAAATACAAATATAAATAAGAATAAAGGTATTAAAGGAACATATATTTTACCTTCTACGTTGCCTCTTAAAACGAGGATCATCATTATGTAAATAAAAATCATTTAACAATTCCCATAAATGTGGTTTATCTTTCTCCGGGGTAAAATTTCCGAGGAAAAGATTAATCGCATCCTGCTTTTCGGCATCTACATAAATAATTAATCGTAAAAACATTTTAAGTTAAATGTCGAGGTTTCACTGAATTAACATAGCAAATTAACATACCAGCAAAAGCATTGTTATAATATCTCCTTAAATTCTCAATCAAATCTCTAGAATGGCTTGTCCATTGGTTGATTTTACGATATGAATCAATTGTATTAACCAAATTTGATCCACCATATTGTAATGCAATAGTGTCACCGTGATCGTGATACATATCTGTTAACATGTTCACAACATCAGAATCTACCGACACCCAAGGTTTGTCGATAATCCCCAAGGCATATAACTATAAATATAACGTAAAAAGTTTTTAATTGAAATACTTAAAAATTTAGAATATTATATAAACAAAAAGTACTTGATGTCCTAAAGCACATTTTCCAATAATCAACTGAGCGGCGTTTGTACGGTCCAGGCAATCAATACAATTTGTCCTTACAATACCATTTTGGCGAAGACACATTCTTCGTTTTTGAGGTTTTCCTTCTCTGAAATCAAAAAGAGAATTAATATAAAAATTTAAAATATATTCACTTGTTTATACGTACTTTTCTTCTCTTTTTAAAACATTTATCCATGCCTCTGGTCCACTATGGAAAAATCCAGTGTCTGCTAAATATTCTTCAGCAAAACCTTCCATCAAGTCTACAACATCGTCATCACTGTGAATAAAAATAAATTAGTAAATAATACTTATTATTAAAAATTAATAAATATATAAAAATTAAAAAAAAAAGAAATATACATATTTACCCTTTTCTAGCTTTTGACATATCCCATGCAATATACTTTAGACATTTGTCTGGCAAGAATTGACTTAAATAAGTCATAGTCTCAGCAAATTCATCTCCCAATATTCCCTCACGTGGGTTTTTTTCTTTTGTCTATAACAAAATTGAAACTATTGGTAATTTATTATTGCTTGTAGTAACAAAGTACAAAACCACAATTATAAAAACCTTGATTAAATTCAAGACAATTATAGGCGCTCCATATCGTTTAAACATATTATCGAAATGCAATGCCGCGGCAGCAAAGAAGGGATCTCGGAAGTTTACTATGATAATAATTAGAAAGTTAATATTTTTAAAATTAATTAAATGAATAATTTTAGGAATAAAGCTCACTTTCTATAGGGGGTTTTGGAGCCATGTTCACATCCTGAGACCAAAACAACGGTATAGATCCACGGTGTTGGACATACGAAGTATAATACGGATTATCATGGAGCCCGGATCGATGAAATGAAGTTGTACTCATCTCTGATACGATTTGCTCCGTTTCAACGTCATTAGCGACATAACCCTAATAATCACAAAAAGAATAAAATATGAAAGGATGAACAAATATACGTAAATGAAAATAGAGCATTATATACTTAAATAGAGATAATCACTTGATCATTAACACCACGTTTTAAGAAACGAGCTCCAGCAAAATAACGAGATCTTCGCGCAATCAATGTCACGACAATATTTCGTCCGAAAATCGATATTTCTGATCATTAATTAAGAAATTTTATTTTATTTTTCTTTTTAACTAAAGAAATAAAAGTTTACTTAGATATACTCACTCGATTGATCGACGAATCCATGTATAATTGGCAAAATCCAATCAGAATTATTTTTTAGACTTCTGAATCCATTTTCTAACAAATAAGAATTCCAAACAAACATTTCATTATAAGAAAAATTCCTACGACTCGGCGGTCGTGTCATATTATGTTGTAATGTATGTGTAATATCATACGTATAACTAAAATAAAAATTTTTCGTCAAGTCAACGTTATTGAAAATATTTATATATCTGTTAAATTAAAAAAGAATTTGTTAAAAAAAAGTTGATTTGATATGAAATATAGATATAAAAATTTAAATTAATTTTATTTACCTTTGTTCATCCGAATTCTTAGATGAATTCTTTTCAGGCTTCGTTCCTTGAGCAATTGGTTTAAGAACTGTTTCATCAATATGATAAATATAATGACCTCCTATTAAAGCAACAGCACTCCTTTTTGTAATTAATGAGATATAATATCCCTCGGTAAACTTAATAAATCCTGTTATTACATATAAAAAAGATTATCTCAGATTGTTCTATTGCAGTATTGCGTTAATGCGTTACAATGGCAGAACTCTTCTTTATCAACTCACCAACAATCCCATATGCTGTTATAACTTTGTTTAAACCTCCTGATACTCTATTTCCTTCTTCAAGGGCCGTTAAAATATCATTTATTTCCTGTTTAGAATATATAATATCGTCCTCAATCACAGTAAGTTCTGTAGGCGTAGATCGATCAATTTTCAATATTCGGAATCTACTATCACTTTGATTGGATCCCACCATATAATAATTCTTTTATGTCAAAATGGATGAATTGATCTTTTATTAGCATTCAATCGAAAAAAACAATAAAATTCAATTAAAGTTTGACAGCTTACTGTTTTAGTCTCATATAATGTAAATTTATTCAAAACTAATCGATCAACTTTATTTGATTCAGAGTCAAAGAATTCCATTGCGGGGGGTGCTGATAGTCGACCTCCAGGCTGTTGCTTTACGCCCGCTTTTTCATGCAAATTTATATCAGGAGACATTGAATGTCGCAAGTCTGCGGACATGTTTAATAACGTGTAATTTCTTAATTTATATATTATAACAACTTATGCAAGAGTATATTTTAAACGTTAAAAATTAGTATAATAATAGTCAACCTTAATTATAAGACTGGCTAATTCGTCAATTATGAGATATTAATTTATAAATCATTGATTCATAAGTCAACTTCAAATATCAAAAGACATATTTATGTGTTGACAGGTAACACAATAACGCCAATCTTATATTATGTAATAAATTCAATCACGTGATTTTGATCTCATCTGTTTATTTTTTTTTTGTTGCTTTGCTGCTTGCTTTTTATTAATTCTTATCATTTGCTACACCTTAAATACACAATTGACTTTAACAATGACAGATACAAGGTATACACACAAAATATGTACTTAATTATATTAAACATTTAGTTTCTAATGTAATATAAAATATTTTCACAGTAGCTCGGAATCTGATTCTTCAAGTGAAGATTCTAGTGTTTCTGAGTTAGAAATGGCGGACGTAGATGACTTTGAGCAAGCTATGATATCTGTGGATAAGACATTTTATGAGGTTGAAATGGGTCTAAGCTCAGGAGGACCTTTACGGACGAAAAATGAGATTATTGATATAACAATCACCAAACCTACGATAGAAATAAAGCCTGATATGCATTTAACAGAAATCGGCTCAATACTTCATGTGGTGGAAGACCAAATAGTTATTAAAGTTAATGCTACCGGTGAATATAAAATTTTGGATGTAGGAACAGTTTTGGTATTAGAAGATAAAGAAGTTCTTGGTGAGGTAAAAATTTTAAAGTTCATTCTTCAATTGAATTTATTTTGTTATTCTGAATATCAATTTATTTTTCGCTTATAAGATATTTGAAACGATAGGCCCTGTGGCACATCCGATGTATGTTGTTCGTTTTAATGACATTAACAAGGAGAAAGTCGTAAGGGATGCAAAGGTATTCGGTGTTGATGAACTGTCAAAATTTGTATTTACTCAGGAGATATCTGAGCATAAAGGGTGTGATGCAAGTAATGCATTTGATGAAGAGGTCAATGAGGAGGTATTGCATTAACAATAGATTATAAAAAATTTTTCTTATGAAACATTTTATACGTGACAATGTTGATTAATAAAATTGTAAAATATAGGAAATTGAATTTTCGGATGATGAGAAAGAAAAAGCATTCAACGAGATGCAAAGAAATAAAACGAATGAGTAAGTAAATATTCATATAATTTTAATGATGGATATGAAGTTTTCAATTTATTTTTATTTTTCTTTTTAAGTCCTGCAAGTCCTGCAACAACTTCAACACAAAATATAAATAACAACCGTAGAAGCCGTGGAGGTCGTGGAGGGCGTAGAGGTCGTAGAAGAAGGGCAACAAACCATGGTGACCAAATAAATCGAGAGGTTCATCCCCCTCAGAATGATCAGGGATATGACTTTGATTATAATATATTGCCCCGACCAGACTCGCTTTCAAATTAGTTTTCAGTAAAATAATTTTCAGTATGTAAAATAATCTCATTGAATGTTTCAAATATATTCTTTTATGTATTTAGTATATTTATTGTACAATTTTATTTATATTAATCAATGCTACATTTCAGAGATTAGAATTATGTCGAACGTGGATCATCCACGGACGGGCCAGATTCTTGATATGAATATCAGGGTTAAAGAAGCTGGGAAGGCAACAAAGAACGGGATTGAATTATTGAAACTAGTTTATTGAAACAATCACAATCAAATTCGTACTGGTAGTACTAATAGTTCTGTACATATTCATGTATATTAGTAAATTGCAAGCAAAATTTTTGCAATATTTAAAAGATATATTCTTTTTATATTAACCCAAAAAATACTGCATTAATAAATTACTATGAATAAAAGTATTAATTATTAATCAAGGATGTATTATTACTTACAAGTATTGAAAATATTAAAAATTACATTATCATCATTAATTTGAATCATATACTTACAAGTTAATTTAAGCAAAATTCATTTTCTAAATATATTTAAATCATATTATTTTATTATGAGTTTGGGTCTTTGGGATTAGTAAGTTTAGTTTGCCGGTGGCAAACTGTTGCACAAAAGCAAAGCATACTATGTACCTTTTGCTTTGGTCAGTGACATGGTATCCTCATCAAAATAAAATATAACCGGTTTTTTTATCTATTTGTATTATAAAACTTTTAAGTTTCTGTAAACGATAAACTGTTTGTTGTTTTGTTGTCTATGATAAAAAGGATAGTTAATAACTTAATTAGCAGTGAATATGCTGTGTACGTCACAGTACGTGATTTCAAGATATAAAATCGTAAACAAAAAAGACATGTATTAGGAATAAAGTAGAATTACATTCTGAATGTCCTATGTGCAATAATCAATTATCACTGCTATAATGAAAAATGTAATTTAGAACATTCTTACCAGAAAACGACTTGGATTTAGGTGATATACCTTACAGAAATGTTAATTGCACAAGTTTTTTTCCTGGAATCCTGTTATTTCGAGTATATTACCTTCGTATAGGCAATGTGTGACACGACTATGCGATTACGATTAAATCAAATTTAGCGTCATGTGACTTACGCAATACGAAACATTTTATGACACCTCTCTAGTATTTTTTGTATCTTTGAATGAAATAATTAAAGCATAATGAATCTGTTTTTTGCTTCTTGAAATGATAATTAGGATTAAAATAAAACATACCAACTACCAAGTACCAAGGTATTCCCAACATAACCAAGTACAATTAGTTGCACGGGATAATTGCACAGTTACCAATCCAATAATCATATTAAAGATTTGGCTATAAAAATTTTTGAGATTCACACGAGCATTTACTGTAATGCGATAACAGTGATTATAACTTACTCGTCTATGGATTAAATGTGGTTAAATCAAAATGTTCTTGATTAGTAAGTAATTAGGATAGTTTTAATAAAGTACACTTACTTGTAACTCATATATTTCTTTTATAAATTGGTGGCAATTTTTATACGACGCTTAATGAAACTAATAATTTTAAATACTTTTTACGTTATTTAAAAGAAAAATAATGAAATATATAGAACCTTCTGTGTATTGATACCGACCACTATAATTTATATTCAAAATATTACCTAATAGTAAAATTATATTAAAATCAATAAAATGGCATAAAAGATAAATATTTAATGTATTGATCGATTTAGTCTTAAATGAAGCATCTAATTTTGGTATATCCTTCCCATAAAAAAATACTACTATGCTGAAAAATCAAGCATTATCACTTAGATTAACGGAAAGTGTAACCTTCGGATTTTAATCAATTCCGGTTTTCATTATTACGGTACAAATAAATAAACTTTTTGATAATTTGTATGACATAAAACATAAACATATTTATTTCCTTAAAAAATCATAATGTTCTTAACTATAAATAAACTATATAAATTAAACATAAATATTTGATCAAATATTCGATTTATTAAATATGGAAATGTAGAAGTATAAACTTAAATATGGAAATGGGTAAATTAAAATTCGAAGAAGGAAAAGGAATGTATGTATACATATATATAAGTATATATATCATATACTATAAAAAAAAAAAACGAAAATATAAAATTGGAATAAACGAAAATATATGAATGAATTAAATTGACCAATTAAGTTCTAAAGAATCCGTCAAAAAACAATCATTTTTTAAGACCGATTTAGTCATTACAAACTCTTTGAAGGAGCAATCACTTAATCGGTTAGCACAAGATCTCGCAGCATTTTTTCGAACATGATCTGTTAATTCTTTATCTTCTGGAGTCAGTTGATCTCTTTGAGAGCGTGTTTTCCAGGTTTCTCTTTGTTCCTCCGTCATTTTTTTTTTCCACAAATAACCAGCAAATCTGTTTAATTGTGATGCTCGTATTTTTAATCCTTTTGGAACATGTTCTCTTAATTCCTTACTAAATAAAAGGAAATGATTTGGCCGCTTTTTTTTCCTTCCAGCTATTTCAAGTCCATTCGAACTCTGAACGTATTGACGTACGCGGAATTCACTCATAATAAAAAAATTTCGAATCGGTAATTTTATAAAATTAAGCGAACGAACGAAATACGTAAAATATATATATGTATATATATATATATATATTTTTGAAATAAGAAAGAATAAATCGAAACGAAAGCTCATTTTCTCTACTTTTTATATTCGAATTTCCATAATCCTGTTGGACCATATGTTAATCCAAAAGTAATACATCAATTTCATATATTTAATATTTTAAATATATGTTTGGGGAGAATAATACGTAATTTATTTGTCATATGATTAGAGAGCATTGATAATTTTCCAACGGGCTTTCCCATCTATTTCTTCGTCTAAGGAAAGAATAAAATTTTGAACTATTGTTTAATTTGTGTGACTTATTATTATTCATCATGTTTCGATCAATCCCACCAATCATACAATAGTGTATTGCTAATTAATGGATTATTGGTTGACCTTAATGATGAGTTTACCTTTATTTTGATCTTAATGTTTTCTTTTGATTACAAAATTTATGAAAGTTCTCTTCCATAAAAAGTGTAAAAAAAAAAAAAAAAAAAGAAATTCAAAAAGTTCAAATTATTAAAATCGCGTCATAAAGTCACATTTGTAACACAACAACAATAATAATACTCTATGAAATATCTAGATATAACATTATTGGCGAGATAATAACCCTTTCTTTTTATTGAATTTTTCAATCCATAAAAACAAATAAACAACTTCATATCTGATAAATTTGCGAAACAACAATACGGAGTTTTTTGTAGCATCTATTTATAAGACACCAAATCCGTTAGGTAAAATAATCTTTGTAATTAGAAAAAATTAGAAAAAAAAAAAGAAAAAGGCTTTAGTAGTAAAGTCAGGGAGTGTTATATAATCGGAAATCGGACATAATTTATGCGTTAGTGATGATACAGTGATGTCATTTTTATTATATTGAGTCACACACTTTTTAATGAAAGCTAACATTTTGTTTGGTCAACTTAAGAATTTACCTAATAAGGTTGAGTAAAAAAGAGTCAAATTAATTATTTCATGTAACCTAAACTAAAAATCATTGTAAAATTTATTATCCCCTTTTTTTAGCAATCATACAACATCATTCACTGAATTACTTTATTGGTAAAGAAGCAAATAGGCGTAAATAGTTTTACATTTCTTTTTGAGATCAAGGTAAATTGTTTCTATAATCAAGTTACAGAAAAAAAATGGAAATGATCGGCATTATCATGGGCATCTTTTTTCGGTCAACAACCATAATTAAGAAAGGTGAAGTTATAAAATACTTGTTATATTTCATTGTCTTGGGTTATTTTAGGCTGTACGGAATTATATACGTTTTTTTATTCCATAATAACATGTTCTCTAACATATCTTAAAATTATTATGCTGGAAAAAATATATATATATAACTAAGTAAAATACCTCTTTTCGTTTGAGCACGAAATAAATCATTATATTTTTAACATTCGAGTTATAATATCATGATGTATAACGATAAACGCGTAAAAGCACAAAGAACAAGAGCTCTTAGGGCCGCTAACCCTTATTTTCAATTTCGAAATTGCAAGATTGATCCTAAAAATAAACGTAAGATGACCGATCATTCAAAAATTACCGCTCCGGAATGGAGAAAAATGAACGATTTAGAAAAAAGAAGATTTATACAGGCTTCCGTAAAAGAAGCTTTAGATAAAGAAGCTGCTTTCGGAGGTAACGGCCTAACAAAGAAATCGTACGAACAGTGTGGTGATATCGCTTTCGTGATTGAATGTCCCGTTATTCAAAACAAGGAAGATTATTTATTTAATAAATATACTCGAAACACTGATTTCAAATTAAAATAAATTTTATTGATAAAAACATCTTCTTTATTTATTGTCTTTTTTATTATTCTTTTTAAAAATTTTAAATTTTGTTTGACTTTATTAAGTTGCATCTATTATAAGATAATTTCCTATATAAGGTCTTTTTTTTTTTTATGATTTTATATATATACTGTATATGTATAGTAGTATGATTTTTTAGTCGTTAAAAATAATGGAAGTATTTCTCCACAAAAATTATTTATAAATTACTTCTAACCTTTTTAATTATAAATATGTATAAGAGCAAAATTTTAAAAAAAATCATTGTTATTTAGTTACACTGCAGTTATACATTGATTTTTTATCATTTTAATAAATAAACAAATTATAATTTATAAGCAGATAAAATATTTATTAACGATATCGCTCATATGATTCTAGAATTCTATATTGTGTGACATTACATGATCGAACCGATCGGCTAATTGGGCGAAAATTGACAGGATTGATCGATTTACCATTTTAGTAAATCAAATCTTCGATCGACCAAATTCACTATATAATTTTAAAGATTTACAATTATATTCAACAGTTAAAACCTAAATTTTGCCAGTCCTGATAAATCATTATTAAAGCTGCTCTTTTTGCTGGAAAACAAAAAAAAAAATTAAATAATAAAAAAAATTTCTCTATATGTGATATATTTTCTACGATCGATAATGCATATATAATACATACTGTATGCAACTAAATAAGTCACGTGTAAAATGCAAGACGTCAAATGGGAGTACACTGTAAAAAATTCCGAAAATAAATTAATAATGTTATAATGATGTCATTTCAATTGTCACCCGACACTCCATTGTCTTATTTTGTACAATACTAATTATCTGTATTATCAAAATTTAATGCAAACAAATTGAAATTTTCCGAAAATGTCTAAAAACAATTTATTTCATAATAATTAAAAACATGTGTTCGAATAAATATATTTTTTTGTTTATTAATCGAGGAACAAAATAAAAGAAAACGAGTCGATAAAATTCAGATTTTTTTTTGCCAATTTTTCCGGATGAAAAATAATTAAATTATATATATATGCCAATTTCGAATAAAAAGGAAATATTATAATTAAAACGAGTCGATAAAATTCAGATTTTTTTTGCCAATTTTTCCGGATGAAAAACAATTAAATTATATATATGTGTGTATGTGTGCCAATTTCGAATAAAAAGGAAATATTATAATTAAAACGAGTCGATAAAATTCAGATTTTTTTTTGCCAATTTTTCCGGATGAAAAATAATTAAATTATATATATGTGTGTATGTGTGCCAATTTCGAATAAAAAGGAAATATTATAATTAAGACGAAGTAATCAGAATTCACTATGCGAAATAAAAACGATTTTTTTAAAAAGATTTTATCTTATACTGTATATTATATAGCGATTTTTTCAGGGTTCATTATAACTTTATATCTTACTACAATTCGAACATTCTGGATTGCTACCAATACTATTTCCGCAAACACAGATAAAATTAAAATCATCAATCTCAGAAGTACTAATAATTTGCGTAAGGTTGATGGTTGCAGGCGAATTATTAGAAGTATTGACGACCTGGATAATGTAATCCTCAGAGTTTTGAATGAGATCCTTTCGATCTCTATTTAAATGATACTTTTTTTCCCATTCCATTTTTTCTTCATCTGTTAATTTCTTCCATTCACTAGAAGCCAATTTGCTTAAATCTTTCATTTTCATGTTTTTCTTATTATATTTTTTTATTAAATCATTACGAAAAAGGATGAATGCATTTGGTTTTCTTTTTTTAATTTTTCGTGTATTAGTGTTAGTGTTAAAGGAATGTGGTATCATGGGAAATGTATCTTTCATGATTTGTAAACTAATGAATGGTAACAAAATAGATAATTAAATCTGAGAAGAGGTACGAAAATCAATGAAGTATTTATATTCGAATTTTTCATATGATATATAATTTTTAAACATTATTTCGAAGTAATTCAGTGACATAATAATTATGAGTAAGATTTAAGCAATTTAATTAAATGTATTCGGAGTGAGATTTAAAATTGATAAATTTGACGCATGGTTGGACAATGACCAAATAAATAACAATGTTTTTAATCGGATTTTACATTATGATATATATAAAGAATCTTCGGAAAAGTCTTTCCTATATTTTCATTCATTATAAAATAATTTTATTACCTTATTAAGGGACAATAACTCAATTGTTATCTATAAAATTTCATTATTTAAGCGTACTCCTTAATCCCGTTTATGTCACGTAAGGAGGCGCAACAGGCGAATCAAAGATCATTTACATACTACGATTATTTTTTTTCATTGAGGATTACCAAAAATGCTATTAAGCGACCTTGTAATATAATTTGGATTAAATTAAATCCATATATTTACTTTATGTAAAGTCGAACTGTGGCTTGTGAACATCAGCTTTATCAAAATGAGAATCTAAATGTAGTAATATTAACAAAGATGTATATTAATATATGCTCGGCTGAATGCTATCACATCGCATATTCGTATCAAAAAGAATGAATGGGTCAGCTAAACTTATGGTAGTATTATATTGACATCTGGATTTTATTCTGCATGTTTGCATAATGAGTGTAACCAAGATTTCCTTTATTTGATTACTATGATTTGCCAATTAAAATTTTTATTTTTAACAGAATTAAATTACAAAATCAAAGATGGGAAAATAACAAATTTCTTTTACAGAAAAATCGATAACCGAAATATGCAGAAGTTCTATTTTGAAATTCTATTTTTAACTGATAACAAGGTTGAAAAAAAAAAATTATAAATTAAGAATTTTTTTTATTTTTGATCCAAAAAAAAAAAAAAGCAAGAGAAAAAAAATTTAGATATAATGAGCAAGCCCGTAAGGCGTTTATTTGTTATCGAAAAGATAATATTGATCATGAAAGTAAACTAAAGATGACGGATTATTCAAGATTAATTGCACCAAAATGGCAAGATGAAAGTGATTTATTTAAAAGAAAGTATTATCAAGCTGCCGCAAAAGATTACGTAGAGAAAGAAATTGCTTCTGGTGGAAATGGTACTACAATAAAATCTTTTGAACAATTTGGTAATATTGCATTCGTCAACGAGACGCCAATCTGTCATGACGTTAATCTTCGTGATGATGATAACCAAAATTCCGATCAATATTTATATGATAATCGTAATAATGATATCAAACAAGAAACTGTTCCAATAATCAATGAAGAAGATTTATTTAAAGAATTCACAATAGATAGTGATTTTTATTATGTTCAAGAACCTATTGATATAAACGTTAATCGTGACAAACAAACTATGATTCCATCGTCAAAATTTATAATATTGATAAATCTAATAATAATGATAAAAATTAAAATTTTATCATAATATTTCGAAAATTACTACATTATTTTTTTTTTTTTTATTTTTCGGAATTTTCTTTTATTATCCTTATTTCCTTTTTTTAAAATTCGTTCGTTATTACAACACAAACTACTAAGATTTTTAAATTAAGATTATATGTTTCTTTTATGTATTTTTATGTATTTTATTGTATTTTAATGTTTCCTTTTATGATAATACTAAATAAATATATAAATATAACGGAAATCTTTCTCCAACTAACTAAAATTGTCATAGTAAAAAATAAGAAAGGGTTTCATTATATTACCGTTTTATAGTAGAATTTTCATTATTCGTTGAATACATTAACCATTTTTGATCCATTATTAAAAAAAAGCGTACTTGCACTACAATAATACAAACAGTCTGTAAGACACTTGTAATTCCAGTCAAAAATCTTCAAATTATATATGTCAATACTTCCGAGTATACTGTATATTCGAGCATATATCGTAGTTTCATAACTTTCACTTCATTTTGATTTAAAATGATAAGTCATCTTTGTATGATTTGAAAATTTATTATTGCGATTACAAAAAAAAAACTAAAAATCACCTTTTTTGCATACTTCATGAATACATATTTTTTAACCAAATTTATTTTTAATAATACTATAATGTACATGATACAAATCATAAAAAGGTAAGAATTAAGAATATTCTGCGATTCAATTGTATTATCGGTAAACTGTGCATAATCGGAATTCATTCCAACATAGTAAATGACTCTTGCAGCTTCCTTCAAAAAGTAGTTTCCGGAAAATTACGTTATAATATCTTTTAGACGATACTATTAGCTTATTAAGATCAAAAGCATACTTTAAAAGCTGTTGTACTTACAAAATTTGATATTCGATTTCTTTCAATTTAGGATATTGTTTTCCATCTATATTTTGTTCATTGTAGTGAAAAGTTTGATATCATATTGCACAATAATAATTTCTTTAATATATTGTTAAACAAAATTACACAAGTCTGTTTAATCAGGAAAGAAAGTGACTTTTTTGTTATAGTGAAATACGGAATATGAATTGCGAGTTAATTTAATTATATCCGAAATTGATTAAGTAGATATTGTAAATGAGTGTGATTTCGATCATTTGGATCGTCGATTACTTGTTTATGAAATTGGAATCAGAAAGAAATAATCTGCTAATCAAATTTCATATATTAAGACTCTGCATAATTTTCGTTTTATTTTGAAAAGATTACTATATATAATATATATAATATCATCGAATTGCAGAAAATATAAATTTTTGGAAAATCAATTCCGATTATCATTATAATCTTTTCGGTATAATTTTTTTTTTTTTTTTTTTTTTTTTTTTTTTTAAAAAAAAGTTTTTTTTTTTTTTTTTTTTTTTTTCTTTATAAAAAGCAAGTATTTTGATTCATCGTCAATTTCATACTTCAAAATGATTATTATTTGCGACCCAAACAAAAAAAAGGAACATTTTCCAAATGCTTTCCTAATCTACCGCGCATTAACCTGGAAGCTTTACAAAAAGAATTCACCAAATGTTAGGCAACAGAATTATTCTGTTGCAACTGGCGGTCGTTGGAAAGACGTCCCAAACGAAATTAGAAACGTATATACACAATTATCTATCAAGTTATCTGAAGATAATCATGTACCGGATGGATTTTTAATCTTTCGAGCAATCAGTTGGGAAACGTTAAAAGAAAGATATCCAAATGCAACCATTGCATCTGAAGAATGGGACAGGCTACCAAGCGAGGAAAAGACATTTTATATAAAATTATATGAAGAGTTATCAGAAGCTACGAAAAAAAAGAAAATTTTGAAAAGCAAATTAAAAAAGCAAAAAAGTAAACGTGTACAAAAACCTCAAATTAACAGTCAAAATTTAACCGATCAATCACCACATTTTCCTTGTAATGGTTTTTTTTATAACCACTATCATTATCATGATTATCATGATTATTTTTCTGAGTATTATGATTATTATTATAATTATTATAATAATAATATTTTTTTTTACATAGATAACAATAATCTGACCTCTCTTTAAAGCAATATCTCAATATTATTCAGATTTTGTTAAAAAAATTTTCTAAAAATTTTTGGAATATTTTTTTGATAGAAATATTATAGAATTATTTTTTTTTTTTTAGTTTGTTTAAGCATTTTTTTATTACAAAATTTTTTATTGCGTCTCATTCTATTGTATGATATAGTAAATTAGCATATTCGTATTTTTAAAAAATGTTTATAAGTCATGTGAATAAAAATAAATAAACTTAAGAGTATTTTCAAAAAAAAAAATCACCACTTGTACGACCCTAAACTTTTTTCAATAAATACTCAGAGAATCGTCGGAGAATCTTTTTTTTTTCATGTATAGTACTATCTATATTATTACGTCACTACAAGACACCAAATAGTTTATGCATGTCACGATGTATTCAATAAAATATATATATACTCATAATCCCATATATACCCTCAACCCTCTTTCTTTCTAGAAACATGATCGAAATGGTTGGATTGTATAATTGTTTGCGTCTAGATAATAATTACGTTTTCCAGGTTGGAGTTTATGAAAAAGAAAGAGGACAATTAGAAATTTTTCGAAAATTGGTAATAAAAATCAATTTAAGAATTTAAAAGTTGGACAACTCGCGAAACTTATCTCTCATGAAGGAAAGTTTAAGGATTCTGATATACTGAATCTTTGGAAGGTTGACGTCGATGAAAGTGTGCTTAGTCCTAGTTCTACTGAAGAAGATATTAAAAACCTTGGAGGAATTGTCAAAGCAAATTTATAAATTATTTTCAAGATGGATATGAACCTAAGGAGGAAGATAACATCAGCATTGTTGCTGTCACAACTGATGATAAGTGTCTCCCAACGTTTTACTTCTCGAACAAGAAATTTCAGCTATCATTCATCGTCATCTTCGTTTTATCACCATCATATTTTTTTTTACAACCATTAGATCTTGAAAGAAAGAGGCGGGTAAGAATGTGTAATAGAAACCATTGTCAATTTGCAATAATATCGAAATATCAAAATTTACTCATTCATTTCTATTATGCAGTACTTTCATTAAAATCAACTGCTGATGCAATAAGCGAAGCTGAAAGAATATTTGATTTATACTTGTAAACGTTGCAAAAAACGCGTTCGAACCGTATTCATATTTTGAGGCAGAAAAAAACGGTAACAAAAAATTCATTGATGATAAAAAGATT
This sequence comes from Oehlia diaphana, assembly GCA_003833135.1. NCBI lineage: Eukaryota > Fungi > Glomeromycota > Glomeromycetes > Glomerales > Glomeraceae > Oehlia > Oehlia diaphana. The sequence continues at coordinate 89,268 of QZLH01000197.1, read as the reverse complement.
CCGGTTGCTAACAAAGAACCTAATTTGCTTCTGCATAACCTTCCTGAACAGGGTGAAAGAGGCCTTACTGATTATGATTCTTTTGAAAAGCATATAAAAGAAAATCTAGCAAACAGGAACTTCTTGTTGTGGCAAAACTCGCTTATGTTTTGAAGCTTTATGTCAGAATTATGGCCTATACTTAGTTGCTTTACCATATAGTGTTGGATCTGTTGACTTGGAAGAATCAGCACGTTGGACGAGAGATAAGATCCAAGATAAACAACCCAAAGAAGAAAAGTATTGCGGAGCGGGCAGTAATGAGTTGCATTGTTGGACACCTGCTCTTGACTTAAACATATCTTTAATGTGGCTGGATAACATAACACTATAATGGTGCCTAAATCTTGGTTCCTCTAGAAGAAAATCATGCATTACGCGATTAAATGGTTAAAGGTAATGTCTCATGACGATTTGCTGAATTTAATCTTTTTCAGTTTTTACAACTAGTTCTTAACAGGGTCGCTATTGATGGTCGTGGACATGGATACCTTATCTGAGCATTACGATCCCGAAAAAATGAACTCGTTACTAAATTTACAACCAGTGCTGACAGTTTACCAAGAAAAAAATATAGTATTTACACGGGCTTTGAAGATTTTCAAAGACATCTTTCTGAGCGACCTTCTTATGTTAAAAATGTTTTCACATTGGAATCAAAACAATGCTACGAAAATTGGAGAGACAAGCTTTTCTGAAGTATTTACGACATACGCGACTAATTTTACTTCTACATTTATATTCAACATTTTTAACTTTTTATTTCTTTTATTATTACTATTGTTGAAAAGAGCCATCATTTTATATTCTATGACAGGATAACCAATAATGTTTAACAGTAATTGTTGTTTATCCTTGTAATCCTAAGAGAAAAATACAATACCAGCGATACCAAGAGTAATTATTGACGTAGAGGAATGCAAGCATATTATTTCCTAAAGATTGTCAGGAGTGGATTAAAGATTTTAAGGAAAAAGGTATTGGGATTGTAGTGATATTGAGGATGAATAATTTAGCATTAATGTAAATAATGAGTCTAATGAAATAACGCATTAACAAAGTTTTCACCCACATTTTGAGCCCACGATTTTTTAATTTGGACATGCACACCAACTGATATAATCTCGTAATTAGCAATTTAAGCAATAGAAACAAAAATAATTAGCTATAGATATTTTTCGTAAATGTGAGAGAGAAGAAATAATGTATGCTGAATCAGCGTACTTCCTCCCTCTTTGATAGCATACATTCTGCTTGCTACTTCACTTTATTATTTAGTAAAATTTTTCCTAAATTAAGGCTTTATACTTTTTAATATACATTGGAAAAAATAAATTTATTATATTTTTATGATTTAAAATATTTAAAATGAAAAGTTATATATACATTGTAACTTGCAATAAAAATTTATTTATGTTCCATCTAGCCTTCTAGCATAATAATACATTATCATTGATAAAGAATAAGTAATTCTAGTACTCACAAACTGACCGAAGTGAGCAATCATTATAATTGATTCTAATTTTCTCACATAAACATTATACATCCAGATAGTTAAATTGTAAAAATTTTTTAATCTTATTTCTTCCTTATGCAATTTTGGAGATGACCTCACTCAAGCCAAAATCAATAAAAAAGTAATGGCAACTCTTTGGTTCATATAGAATATTTTGCTTTGAGATGTACCCCACAATTATATATTGACTTTGACTATTAGAAGTCTTTTTGGATCAACATGATGGGCGCCCTCAATTAACTGCAATATTAACGCAAAAAGCTATCCATCATAAATGTAACCTTTATAGAGCAAGCATGGAACAACATGATCTATATTAATATTGTGATAGATAAGTTAATAATATTTATAATATCTAAAAATATTATGAATAAAAGAAATTTGTACCTTAGTATTCTTTCAAAATAGAGTAAATATGAGCCTCATATTCTAACATTCTCATCGCTTCTTGCTCATTGTACACATCACAAGTCTTCTATGCCACAGATTGACCATTATAATAGCCAGAAAAAACCTTTCCAAAGGTTCTACAACCTATATATTTACCTATTGTAGTGATTCCTTTAGAAGATGGTATGGCTACTCTCTTCTTACTACCGGTCTAAATCGAAAAACTCTTCATCTTTAAACTCTTCCTCTTCTTTGAACTAGAAGAACCAGGAGAAATATAATCATCGTCAGAATCATCATCAGGATCATCATCATTATCATCATCAGTGACTGATAGTAAACACTCACGTAAAATCAGATTGGTGCTATCAGGTTGAAAAACATGAGATACATATAGGTTATTTGGTTTATTTTCCAGTCATTTGAGAAAGTACGTATCAGAATAGTTTGTTAAGATCCCATAATGAGGGTCATTGCAGGATATTTTGCCAAATATTTAAGATAAGATCCTTTTTCTAAACCTAAAATCTTGATTCATTATTTGAGTTCAGTCAGCATATCGATAAACTTTTCAGAGGTTATAATTACCTAATCTCAAATTGTGAAACATTTTAATCTCTACAGGCATTAAGCCCACTGTGAATTATTAGTATATAAAATGAAATTGGAAACATCCAACATTTCAGTAAATCTTGTTTTAAATTCTGCTCCTCCTAGTAGACCGGTTATAAAACATTAGAATAAAAATGAAGTTTTGCATTATTTTCTATATGTAGATCATGTGCATTAGCTAGAAAATACAAGGAACTGTTCTTCTGAAATATAACAGTTCAAAATGATACTTCAGTTGAAGTCATCCATTTTCTCATGACATATTGAAAGTGGAGATAAGCTGGTTCAGTTGTATTATTTGAATGTGAAACCTACTAATGTGCAAACCAGGACAATGCGATTTAGTAACTGATTTGCTGTTTCAGTCATCTTCGAATTTGATGATGAATGCCATCATGTACGACATAAAGTTTTACAAGCAATTAATAACGTATTGCAGACAATAACTTTTAACTTTATATGGTCTTCACAGACTCTAAAATTGCAATATACCCAAAATACTATAACCTACAATATACAGTATATTATATATTATCCTTATATTGATATATATAAAAGAAAAACTAAACATGAAATTTTATCAGGAATAAATATATTATTTTTATATATAATGTATAAAAGGAAATATTAAAATCTAAATATAAAGGAATCGTAAGGATATGATTTTCAAAAGAAGAAATTTGTAATATTTAAAACTTAGTAATTATTTATAATTTAATTAGAATTATAATTCATAAAGTAATAGTAGTATAGATGATATTTCTATATAAAGAATTATTTTTTTTTGTTATTTGTTATTTGTTATTTAATACTAATTATTCTTGTAAAATCACATTTTTATAGTAGATTAGTCCTATACTATTAAGATTAGAAAAATTAACAAATCAATTTAAAAAATATGAATATACCTAATTCATAATTATTTTTTTAAAAAATAAATAAAAAAATAATGGCTATATTTAATAAAAAAGTTATTCTTAAAGCAATTTAAAAAATACCTAAAATTAATAAAATACTTTGAATTAATTCATTATACAATTAATATTGAAATTAGAAAAAATGAAATTGTTTTAAAAAACTGTATGTACTTATTTTTAGATCCTTATTATTTATACAATAGTCAAAAATAAATAATAGTTAAATTATAACTAGTTATAAACTTTTAAAGTTGTAAAAATAAATAATTTTAAATATAAAGTTGGAGATCTTATTTATACACTTATTATTAATATTATTAATTAAAGGATTATTTATGCAAAGTTGATTTTAGATTATTCTCTTATTGTTTAAAGCAAAATAAAGGATTATATATATTTTCAAAGGACTATGTTAAATAATATCACGTGACAATATCTGGTTGTCTACATGCATCACGTCATTGAAATTTTGTGCTACATTAGATGAAAATAAATTTTTGTTACATCAGATAAAGGTTTATTTATAGCTTTTTTTTCACTCCAGACTTACAACGGTTTCTGTTTCCTAGTTTTATTTTAATATTTAATTAAATTGAAAGAAATCTTATAAGGGAAAACTAATCTTATTTGGTATGCAATAATTAGTAATATTAAAAATTAGCTGTAATTAAGAAATTTTTAACTAGTTAGCCAAATTGGTAAATTGGCTAATAGCTAACAGCAGTTAAAATACTATTAGGAATTAGTTATGATTAAATAAAATTTTGGCCAATTTGAATGATTGGTTAAATTATAAACCATTATTTTTTTTAAATTAAAGACTTCTAAATTTAAATATTGCAATATATTTAAAATATTCTTTAATTATAAGACTTTCATTAAAAAATTGCAAAAAAAACTGATATTGGCGAATTTATTGTAATTGTATTGCATATAAAAATGTTAATTATTAAATTTTTTTAAAAAAAAAAGATATTTAATAACAAAATAATTAATTTTATATATAAATTGCTACTAATTTTACTGAACAGTTTAAAATAAAAGAATTGAAAATAATTAATTCTATTAAATTTAATAAAAATATTACTTTATATTATAAATTATAATACTCTAAATATAATACAAATTTCAGGAGATTAACTTTGTATTACTAATTTTTATTATAATAGTATATTAGCATTATTTCAAAAATTTGTATAATAATTAGAAGGCAATTTTATTTGAATACGAGATATTTGAAGTTAGATCATGTGATTATTGGCATTTTGACTAATAGTATAAACTTCAAAATTAATAGATAAATAGATTTTTGCTTATTTACAAGTTTATCTAAGATATTAAAAGTGCTTTTGAATGTCAGTTTTGACATTATCTATAAATAATTGATTTTACCAATCGCTTTTAAAAAAATTTAAGAAATGATTGGCAAAGACAGTTTTTCATATATAAGTCAAACATGGCATTCAAAACCCTTTTTTGATACTTTAAGTAAACTTGTAAAGCAGTCAAAAATACATATATTATATAGAAAAAATAAAAGGATGTAATATTGATATCATTATATTTCACATAACCTGTGTTCAAACACCTTGTGTAAACTTTGAAATTTTCTAATCAAAAATTATTTAATCATATATTTTAATGTAATATTTCTTTAATTTATTAAATGTAATGAAGAAACTTTAATATAATTATTGATTATTATAATATTGCTAATGTATTTGCTTGTATTGTAATTTGTAATATATAAATATCATAATATAATATAACAAATTATGAAGAAAAATATAAGCTAAAATATGTAAGGTTTTACCATACTTTAATATAAAGAAATGGATATTAAAAGAGATTGTGAAAAAGATCTTGCTAAATGGGTTAGAACTGGTAAAATTATTAATAAAGAGAATATTTATATAAGAATTGAATGTTACAAAAGTTTTGTTGATATATTGAATGGTAATAAAGCTGTTGTAAAATTATTCAATTACCAATATTAATTAATAAATTATAGGAGTCATTGAAAGTACATATAAAACTACCATTATTGCAAAAGAATATATTAAATACTAAAAGGTGATTTTATTGCTCATCAGAGCTGCATCATATGATTTGATTTTATTACATGAATTTGATTAAGTAACATTCACAAGAATTTTTTCTTCCCGAATTTGTTGATATATTAACGTTTGTAATATTCATCAAGATCATCTTTAAATTTATATGATTCCTTAAAATCTTTCAGTTCATCTTTTAAAACTAAAATAATAGATATTATTTTAGTAATTATATAAAAAAAAAAAAATTTTTTTTACTTACTATAATCTTTTAATCCTTTTCCAAAATTTTTGTGACAAATTATTGAATTTATCATTGTAATTATTGTTATAAAAAATGAATTTACATCCAGATTAAGATTAATTGTTGTTTCTATATATAAATTGGTTAGTTTAAACTTCTAGAATATTTGTTGTCATATTTACAATACCTAATATATATCCAGGAACAAATTTTTCTTGTGAAGTTAGTACTTTAGAATCTGCAATTAAATTATAAGTATAGTATACACAAAGAGTTAAACTAATAAGATAAAAAACAATCATTATATTTTTTGATTCTTTGCGAACCTATAAATGAAATAAATATTATAATTAATCCCTTTTTTTTTCATAAAAACAAAAGTTTAAATTAGTTACCCCTTTAATCATTATTAAAGCAATTATACATAATAAGATACTTGGCCAAGGTATACACTTCCAGAGATCAATCGGACTGTTTACGTCAGTTCTGTATATAGATATATAAGTATCCACCGAAAACATAGCAGCTAAAATTTGTGCGTGACACAAAGTTAGTTGCAAATAATACCACTTATAGATTTCTGTAAAGTATATTAATATGATATTTTAGAATAGTATATAGAAAAATTTAACTTTAAAAAATGAAAAATTTTAACTTCTAATCTTGGTATCTATTTCTTTGTTCGGATTGATAATCACAAATAAGCTTTTCCTAAATGTACAAATTAGACTTTTTTAAGTTTAGTCAATGTAGATTACAAATCAAAAATTTATTTACCCTTCACGACATATCCAAGTACTAACTATAAGCAAAATAAGTAATATTGTATGTAAACCTACAAACGCTAAAGAACTGGAAATTCTTCCAAGATAATAATATATGAAATAAATATATACAATGAGTGTTACATTCACGAAAAAATATATCATTATATGGTTAATAGTTCTGAATGTTGCCTAAAAATACAATAAATAACCGCACTTTAAAAATTAGATCATAATTTATAAAGGAGCTCTTACTATAATTACCGTAATAATTCCAGATGTAATCACTAAAATTGAATTAAAAAAAAACTCTAGAATATATACGAGAGCTCTCTCTATGTTATTTCTTTTTATAATCCAAACGAAAATGTTTCCGACCAAGACAGCAAAAGAATTTGTAATAATGATTATACAAATTAAATTCTCTCTTAAATATGAAAGGAAATTCTTCTTGAATTTGTCAAAATATTGAGGAATTTTCTCCATGTTTGTTTGTTTGTTTAACGGGATATTACTCTATGGTTAAAAAATACTAAAAGTTTTCTTGGGAATGTTACTTGCGGTTAGGATTTTACTTTTGCAGAAATTAATATTCAGTCAGTAATTGCATATTTAAATACATTACCGAGAATCAATTTCTGTACTAGTAGTACAAAAAGCCAAAGTGGATACATCTTTCAAAAATTTCGGGTACTTCCCTGAATGCGGGCTTTTACTTTCAAAGCCTTGGACTTGAGCTTTTATCCACTTATCCGTGGGCTTTCATAGCCTTTGGGCTTATCCTATATTCATACTTAGAGCTCAATAGAAAGAACCGTAGTAAAATTTGTATAATTGTTTATATTGAGCTCTGCATCCAAGGGTAGTACCTGATCAGATCGGCGCTTCATAATTTTCTTGTTTTTTTACCATATATGGTTGCCAAGATTCCCTGCGTGTTGCCGAAAAAAAAAAAATTTCAAAATTAGGATTGGGCTATAAATTAACAGAAGGAACCTAACTTGTATTAAAACTCTCATAATAAAAATGTCTATTTTTAAATCTTTTGGTCTTTTTCGAAAAACAGAACCTAAATTTTTCAACATATTACGATTGTTGACTGCTCTCGTCTTTACATGTGCTCTTGGTTATTATGTTTGGATTTCACTTAACAAATTCGTTTCCGAAATTAATCCTATATCTTTAACATATCCAAGTATCTAATTTACTTATATATAATGTAAAATCTTTAAACCTTAGTTAACTTTTTTTTTTTTTTTAAAAAAAAAAAATAGAGTTTCATATTTGCCCAAAAACTTTAAGTAAGAGGTTTAAAAAAACATTATTTTAAGGTTGCAATATATACTTATCAATTTCATAATGAAAGGCGACGATAATAATTCAACAGCAAGAGTATCATTATACAATTTATACCATAATAGATCAGATTCTCATTGGTATATTATTCTTAATAATTATTCTGTCAATGATGACAATAAACGTAAGTCGATTTATATTAAAATTTGACGAACGATTTTTAAAATTTTAATTATTTTTCTATTTCACAGTTATGACCAAATTTTATCCGAACATGACTAACAATTTAAACAACAACAGTGTTATTAATGGTAGTGATGATAATCGTTGTATGGAATTTGCATTTAGAAATGATTACATCAAAAATCCCAATAGACGTCATCTTGTAACCAAGAACGCTCTCCTCTTTATTATTACTTTGGATGATTCTTCAATTTATAATTACTTCGAAATTATTTTTGAATCATTTTACATTACAACAAAAGTTACGAAATCATTTAGTGATGATGAACAAGATATTAATGAGGTGAAATTAAGTCATAATCAATACTTTATTACTCCAGGACGATTTCATATGTGTACTTTTTATTTCAAAAGTGCGAAATATTATTCTACATCTCTTTCTGGTCTTCTTGGTTTTGATGCAGATAAAGATGAAATGGATATTGTAATAGAAGATAATATACTCACTCAATTGCCAAATACTTTCAATACTGTGTTAGAATTGACATATAAATATGATTTCATAGTTAATGATGATGTTAAGACATTTGAAAATAATGGTAATTAATAATTTTATATATCAATACTCGTATTTATCAATATTCATATTTGAATAATTTTTACAATTAATTTTCCTCTTTCTTTTAGTTATAAAACTTATATCAAGTTTTGGTGGTTTTTATAGTGCTATAAGCGGAGTATTTATTTTACTATTTGGCGCTTCAAAACTTTCTCCATGGTAAATATTTTAAATCATTTGAAACGATATTGAAAAATTTTTAACGATTTATCATATTTATTCTAAGGGGAATTTGTCAAATGTACTTGTTACGTTGTTGGCCATGTCGTCGGAGTTTTAAAAAACATTTGGCAAATAGATACGTTTCACGTGCAGGAATACCATTAGCAGATGATCCATGTAGTCTACCAGAGGGTGGTAGAATCGAAGATAGAGTAGCCGTATTGGAAATTTTGTTAAAAGAGTATTACATTGATAATTATTATCTAGATGATTTAAGAAAAACACATGAAAGATATTTTAAAAATACAAATACTAAGAAATGAAAATGTATGATGATATACGTTTATAAGAAGCTAAAATTTAGCTATTAAATTGTTTCTTTTTTTCTTTTCTTGTAGTAACCGGGTTTAACTTAAACTACCTTAATATATTAAAATAAAAAAAATTACTACATTCGTTTTTCACTTTTTAAACTATTCAAGAAACGCCATGTCTCAATCATCTCAAAGCAGTGTAATAAGTGGGTCGTGCGAAAAATGTGGTGAAGAATATAATAATGAATATGAGTGGTCGAGTGGTGTAAGCAATGTCAGATAAACTGTTTAAGTACAAAATGGACTAGCGAAAAATGAATAATTGATGATTTCATTCAAGAAACGCAATTAAACGTTGATGAATACGATAATGTATTATTTGAATGGATTCTGTATAATCAGTTTAACTGTTAACGTTAAAGAAATAAGCAAAAGTGATTCCACTTCGGTATATTCAGTGATATTGGAGGACGGTCCTTTATGTTATGATAATGATGAAAATGAATTGATAAATTTAATTACAAAAACATCTATTTCTTTTAATGTAATAATAACTTTTGTATTAATAGGTTAAAACATATAAAGTTATAATATACCCTTCTCAGAAACCAGATACGAAAGATTATATCATGGTTTCAATACTGTGAAGAATATTGTAAATAATGCGGTGAGAATAATACCGACAAACGGTGGTGTAAACTGACAACAAATTATTTTATGAAAGAATTTGCAAACTGGATGTTTTCATTCAAGGAAAGCAATTTAGCATTGATAAGCGTGATGACAAAATATTTGAATGGATCGGTTTAATGGCGTTAAGGAAATATCTACGAAATTAATGACAGGATGGATGAGAAATCGGATGGAAGGACAAGTTTGGTGTACAGAAATGTGATTATTAAAAAAAAGTTCAGTGTATGGAAGACCTGAAGTTTAACGTACGGATTTATAAAATTAGTTTGTACGGAAGTGGGCGGAAGAATCATTGTGGGGCCCTGTTAAAACATACTCAGTTGAAGGACATGCCAATGATGACATTCTTAAATATATAGAATTTCTCAACATCCAGACACAAAGGATTATATTATGAAAATGTGGTGAGCAATACAAGTATATTATTATGATGTAAATCGTGTCAAATAAATTATTTTAAAAAAAATTTCAAAAGCTGGACCTGTGGAAATAAAAAATATTGACGGTCTTATTCAAGTATTGCAATTAAAATTCGATGAATATAATCATAATATATTTGAGTGGATAAGTTTGATAACGATAAAAGGGATGCAATATATTTATTTAACAATATGGAATGATGGTCCATTATATTACCATGAGAAAAGAAATGAATGGGTAAGAAACCCGGGTATGAAGGTCGCTTTAAAATGCTTGCATAATTCACAAAACCTGCTACCAACGAACTTTTAGACTTTTAGATGAGGTATGAGATAAATTTATTTAACCCATATTTACTTCACCCGTGATTTTTGATATTTTCGGGGCAGTGGATAAAAGAGATATTTCACAAGTCGCGTGAATATCGTGATTTTAACGGTGAAATAACTTTAATGCTAGTAATATATGTGCCTTATTTAATATATGTCTTTTTTTTTAATAGATTAATAAATATTCAATATCTGGTTATGACAGTGTTCTTCAAACATATGGAATCTCTTAAAATCCGGATACAAAGGATTACACCGTGATTTTGCAAGATGGATATGGTGAAACATGCGGTAAAGAATATATTGATGGATTGTGTAAACCGTGTCTAATAAATTATTTAAAGATAATCTTACAAACTGGACCAGTGGTAATGAAAAAATAGTTGTTTTCATTCAAATGCAACTAAAGTTATTATTTTCTTGATAAAATATTTGAATGGATACCGTACGACCAATTCCGTAACATTAAAAAGATAGGCCAAGGCGGATTTGCTACAGTATATTCAGCAGTATGGAGAGATGGTCCATTGTCCTATAACACCCATTCAAAGATGTGGTTAAATAAAATAAATACAAAGATCGCTTTTAAATGTTTATATGATTCAAAAAACGTTACAGTTAAGTTCATGTAAAAGGTACGTGATTAGAATTATAAGTTTAATTAATTCATTTAAATGTTTTTTAGCAACTTCTTTATGTATTAATAGATTAAAGTGTATTCGATGGATGAGGATAGTCACGTTCTTGAAGTATACGGAATATCTCAACGTCCGGATACAAAAGATTATATTATGGTTCTTGCGTATACGAAGGGTGGAAATCTTCGGGATTGGATGGATAAGAATAATAAAAGATTTGATTGGAATGAGTATTAGCCGATATTTGTAAAGGACTCGCAGAAATTCATCAAAGGAGGATGGTTCACTGTGACTTTCACACAGGAAATATATTGTTCAAATTTGATATTTACTCGATTCTGAACTTAATCAGCATTTATTTCAGATATGGAATTGTGCGGGGGAATTGGTAATATGGATGATAAAATATTTATGGCGTCATGCCTTATGTAGGACTCCCGAATAATTATTAAGAGGAGAAACCTATACTCAAGCAGTGGACGTATATACAGTAGCTTTGGTATGATATACTGCCGCCCACTGGAAGACAACCTTTTGCTGACCGTGAACATGATGATACACTACCCTTCCAAAAGTATCCGTTCAACCAATAAAGATCATATTTTATTAATAATAATTAATATTTAGTTGGCCATCCATTGTTTTTA
>QZLH01000197.1:8713-27745 GCA_003833135.1 Oehlia diaphana | reverse complement strand
TTATCATTAAAATGTTGTGTTCAAATATGATTGGTTGTGATCGTGTGGTGACTTGTGCTATTAAAAAAGTGAAACAATGCCGAAACTATAATTAAATATTAATATGCATTATGCCGAAATTATGCCGAAATGCCGAAATGGTTTCGGCATTTCGGCAGTTTCGGCAGTTTCGGCATTTCGGCATTTTTAGTTGCTTGCCGAAACCTAGTTTTGGCAGTTTTGGCAGTTTCGGCATGCCGAAACTCCTTAGTTTCGGCAAGCAACCTTAGTCAACAGATTTCCTCTTAAGCTTTAACAAAGTCATATGCAGAACCATCCGTGTATAGTACTTACTTTTAAGAGTTCAGCTATTGCAAACTGTTTTTGTATTCTTTGATTGAATTAAATAAAGAATCCACAAATTCTTGATGACAATAAAGTTGTAATCTACTATCCGACTTAGATAATCCTTCTACTCTGCGGATACCATAATTACACTTATTTCTGTCTTCTCTTAATTTAAGGATACTATAAGTATTTGAATTTAGCCCGACAAACTCAATCAAAATATCATTGGGATACTTGTTGATAATATTTGGTAATTCTTCTGAATCAAGTTTTGAACTAACTACCTTTAAATCATTAGTTATATCCTTAGTCGCTATTTCAAATAGTAATTCATCATTATCTATAAGACGCAATTCGATTTTATTGCCATAATAAGGATATAGTATATCGTAGTATAACTTATATGTACTAAGTTCGATAAATTCGGCAATAGTAAATTTTATGATATTGTAATTCAAATCATCTATTACATGAATTAGAATATCATCCACGCTATTAGCAACATCGGAGTTTATGATAGAATGGATATGAGATTGATCAAATTCTAGTAGACGGTGTACTTTGCTTAGCTTCAGACCATGTTGCAAATAACATTGCAAGTTGCGATAATGAACTATATAATTTTTTTTGGGAAAAAAGGTTGGAACAAGCTCGTACTTTAAAGACAAATCCGTATCTCGTTCTAAAAGCCATTGCTGATAAGGGCTCAACTGTTCCTTCGTTATTCGAATCATTTCTGGAGCTAGTGGTATAAAAGTGCTATGATGATCATGTAAATTTGCGGGATATGATAAGTCCACTTCAAGAACATACCCCTTTGTAGATTCTGGAGAAGTAGTAAGGAACGCATCATTTGACAGGTCGATCCACCTAAATGAGCCAATAGGTACTTTTTGTTTTACAATCCAACTACATATGTCCATGGTGATATAAACAAACAGACTTTCGGACAATTGTGGGTTATATTTTTCACAAAACTTGTTATTAGGCGTTACATATCGTTTACCGCCTACCATGGAAATCTCATCCCTAAAGCCTTTCTTAATGAATTCTTATATGTCACTATAGTCTTCGTTCAAGAGTTTATTTTTATCCATTTTTGGATGCAAATAATATCATCTATTTAATTGTTGTTCGGGTTTCAAAAAAATAAATAGCTGAGATGAAGCGAGAGTTGTTATCGTATACAACTAAATGTGTCGTTGGTTATCATACTCTGATATCTAAGAGTCTAATATATTTGCAATGGTAGTAAATCATAATGTGCTTTGATATCCTTTTAATGCAACACTGCTTTTTTAAGCAATTCTTCTGTATTCTTTCGCTATAATAATGGCTGTCAATAATCTTTATAGTACAAGCAACCACGTGAGATAACGTGGGAAACTGCGGAGAAGAATTCAAGTGGACAAAGAAATCATCCAACTACGAGACTGTGACCCATGGGTCACGATTGCATTATTTAGGACTCACAGTGAATAAAATGATATATTTGCGTATTTTTCACATGTGGGATCGATGGGTTAATAAAATTTGGTAACACAGTTATCACTATGTCTTGGATAAAAATGTCAATTTATGCTTCTGTGTCCATTATACAATGCCCTTATATAAATGCGCATGCTAATAAAGACATGATATTATTCTTATGATCATTATCGTGATGCGCAAAGAAAGAATAATTTGATCTATATCGTCGCAAAAGTTATATTTTTATTTTTTAGCAGATAAACATGCTTTGTTCGTATAAAGAAATATTTTTCGTTGAAACAGATCCATGTATGATATTAGTCCATGAGGAATTGATCTTTGAAGTATGTGACGGGGTACTATTGTTAACAGCAGTAATTCTAACACTACAATTCTACTTCATACCCTTTGGATATAATCTTGTATGATGTCATAACTGTTGACAAAATATGTATATAATAGAACAACTGTTGTTTTACCGTATTGTTCCAAAATATATGTGACATGAGATAATTAGTGAAGAATACATAAAATTAGATTTGTAATGCATATACGAGTTTGTGGTAGCTAGTAATATGCTGTAGATGATTTCTACGGCTATCGTACCCATTCACAAAAAAGAAATTGCACCCCCATTCCTGTATACAATTAACTTAAATAGTGTCTTTTTATTTAGCAATTACAAATAAATATCGTTTCATCGACATCAGTGTTCTAGGTCAGAAGTAACTAAAGGTGAACAATTACACGGTAGGAACTCAAGAATACTTCGTATCTCAATTGAGCTAACATGATCATCAGATTTGGAAATATTTTACATTGCTTTTGGGTCCATAGCTTCCTCATACTGACATACTATCTATAAATATTGGTGAGTCCCTCTTTCACGTAAAATCATAGAATTCTTCTCTTGGTTCCAAAAAACGTATTTTTTCTGGATTACTTAGTATTCAACAAACTACTATCTGCGTGGTGCATTTATTAAATTGGCAGCTTTTATATGCCTGGGAATAAACAAAGGAACCAGAACTAATACACATACTCGCATTAATTTCATCACATATAGTATATAGTTGTTGTGTTGTGTTTTCTCTTCTTATGCTCCGTCGTCTTTACAAAACACTACATATGATCAATGATGTCAAACACCAATATATATTGCATGTTCTGTTCTTTGAACACACGCCATTTTCTTCTTAATCTGAACAATACCGGATACAAAGTGAGAAATTTCCTGTTTCGTTCTTTGCTAAAATTTTACAAAAGTTACTATAATCTTAAATAGTGTACTGTATGCAACTAATAAATAAGAATACAAAAAATCCTTACCCAAAGGGCACAGGCGCACAGCGTATAGAGATAATGACGTCCACGTTATTCTATGATGTCTACTCATGTAATTCTACAATAGCACCGATAAGTACAATTTTTATGATCACTATAATGTAACAATGATAGTATAACACAGTTGCAGCTGAATAGAAAACAATCTTATGCAAAGTAAAACGAAATTAGGTATGTGAATAATCTTACAAAAAATTCCAAACTACGAGACTGTGACCCGTTGGTCACGGTTGCCCTTATTTTCATTGTACCACATAATACGTATCATGTGTCAATTGGATTGAGTAGAATTATATTTTCGAATATAAGAATTCAGGAATGAAAAATGTATACTATGGCCAGAGATCAAATCCATTATCTTTCGTGAGAATAACGGTACTATTTACAAATGTGCTCGAACATTCTTGCTATCTAATCACGCTAGTAATTTCGCCCACAGTTGACTTGGATCCCCCTGAAAATTCTTCAAAATGGATACACAACAAAATTACTCGCAGAATCTAGCATCATAGAATTATTGTTTATATCATTCTCCAAATTGTGAATAAAATTCACAGAATGTCATGCCATCCTTACCTTACAGTGTACATCGTTCTCCAAATTCACAGAATGCTGTGTCATCGTTACCCAATAAATTGCTGTTTACGCCTAAAACAAGTTTCGAGACTCGTGGACTGGACTTTCTCTGCATGCAATGCAAGGAATAATTAGTAAAAATCATAAATACATGTACTTTGAACAAGAGATCCGTACCTGTTATTTTAACAATAAAAAATACTTTGCACCTCGATGGTTCCACTAACAGTTCCAGATGCTTTATATAATTATCATGACCAATAAATTACATATAAGCTTCCAGTAGCTACATACGGAATATATTCTTTTGAGATTGGATCGTATCAATCCTGTTCTTCGAATTCACTTGACAAACCTGTTGGGTTGTATGATATCAAAGCGAGCATAGTGTAACAGGGTAGAATGAGTTGATAATTAATAAACTGGTTTGTTTTAATGATCGCCAAAATTCTACATAATTACACTTACCAGATATTGTGATTGACAGAAAATATGAGAATCTTTCTACTGTTCTAGACTAACACCAATATTCGCAACAACTTTCTTGGCTATTTTTATAGGACATTTAGAACAGTTACGGTAGTGATCCATCAGAGACTGCTTGAAGAGCAAAATTATTCTCCCTTCGGGAGGTTCCACTGGAATGACGAATGTGAGAAAATGGCCATATTAGACAGTTTTTTATGCATTTTTTACGTATTTCGCCTCTTTCTTTTTCCAAAAAATTATGCTCACCACTGTAGTTGTAAATCAAGGAGAGCACAGGTCAATTATTCAATAATCCAATCCCGTAATTGTTTGATTTCCCAGAAATTTGCTTCTTAATAGGATACCTTAGTACTGTTTTCGAAAATGTTAATCTCCGTTACAAGTGTAATCACTTCGTGTGCAAAGCCCAGAATTTGTCACTTGCTATTGAATAAAATTATATAACTCATGTTCCCGTATTTTTGTTCAACCCATTTCCAATTATGTTTATTCCTCAGTTACATATAGCTACAAAAAGGTTTTCTTTCAACAAACCTTGTACAGAATCGGTAACTATCTGGTGGGCGAAATATTGGTAATAGTTTCGCTCTCATCTGACAATTCTGCCTACTACATCCATCCACAAATAATACGAAAGATTAATGTATACAAACGGATATGCTCTTCAGGTATGATCAACTTCGTATCCTCTGGGTAAAAATTCCAGATACAAAAGATAAAACCAACTGAGGAGTGAACAAGACACTGCAATGATATACCATCATAATACTAAACTAGTAGAAGCGTTCCCACAGAACAGAATTCGTGATTAAAAATTAATTTGTCTATTCACTATTTGTTGAATTAAGCCAATCGTGACTATTATGAGAGTATCTCCTAAAACCTTTAGTTAAACAAGACTTTTGGTCTTATGATTACGGTTGTCATATTTATTTACCTGGAGGTATAAAGTAGAATTGCAATACATGGCAACATAAATGAGTATTCCTTGAGAAAGTTATCGATAACGATCATTTTTTGTTTTTGCTCTCTTGCTATTCAACTACGCTCTTTTCATTAGCCGAATAGTACATAATCATAATAAACTGTAATCGAATAATATACAAAATATATATGGAAAAAACCTTCATGATCTTTTGAGAAATGAGAAAAAATGGATGGAATCTAGTGAGTCACACTCATAGTTGTGAATTTTTCAACCTGGAATAATAAATTTCCTGCTCGTGAGATAGGATAAATTTACTTTCTGCCGATCCACTATTTGTTGAAACAAGCCAATTGTGACCTTGGGTCACATTCTCGTAGTTGTGAATTTTTTCAACCGGAATAATATTTTCCCTGCTTGTGTGATAGGATAAATTTACTTCCTGTCAATCCATTTGTCGAACCAGATTTTTGGATCACAGTCTCGTAGTTGACGTCTATTGGTATACAGATTTTTGCACAATATTACATAGAATTATATAACATTTATTTCCTATTTACTATTTGTTGAAATAAGCCAACCGTGACCCAAGGGTCATGATCTCGTAGTTGGGGTGTCCACTGGTATACTATATTATTACGCTATAATTAATAGAATTCTGAACAAAAACACCTATGTGAATCCTGAGTTCAAAGAATGTGTTTACCGGTTTCTCTTACTTTCCGTTTCATAAATCAAAGAACAGCTGGTTGTCAAAAAATTTCCGTTATCGACCATTAAAAATTTCTTCATTTCTCTGTTTAAAGAAATTTCGTCTATTATTGAGAACTCGAATAATCTCCATGAAATTCAGGACCTCAATCAGTATCACATGAAATTGTTGTTATAAGGTTGTTACAGACGTCATACAGTTAATATCTATTCCTGTGTACCCTCTTGATTCTAAAATGCTAAATAATTATAATATGCTTCAATTATTAGTGTTGCTTACTGCTCCAAAAGTTGTTATTAACGTTGAATAGTTCTGACATGTGTCGAATATATTGATATTCCTAGTCACAACGTAAAACTAGTTACCAGAATGCTGACGAATGTTGGCATAGCCAGATGATGATGATATTGCTTTCAAACAAGTCCTTACTAGTTATTCTTTGAATATTCAAGATTATGTTTACTTATTATTTACCATGTGCAGACAGTATTTGTGGTACACTTTGCTGGAAGAGGATTTCTTTAGAAGAGTAACCCATAGTAGAATCTGATCGAAAAATTTCTAACTATGAGATCGTGACCTCAAGATCACGAACTTGTTTCATGATAATATTGTGTTACAGTCTAGTCCAGTCCTGAAGGGGCCACCAAAGATGTAAAATGAGGGAAGCGATTTTTCTTTGTGATGTTTTTCACACCTAGTAAAATTCTATTTCCGTCAATTCTCATTCCAACGTATTCCCATTCCAATGTATTCTCATTATAACCATCGTCACTCAGATTATCCTCAACCATTGATGTTGCACTTATGTAGTATCTACGTTTTGTTATAACATCTAAGGAAAGAGTATGATTGGAAATTTAATAATTCCGAGGTTTCTTATATCAACAAATGAGAATAAGATAATGCAGATTGATCATTCGAGAAACAACATTAGATGAAGCTTCAAGCTAATCCTACTTGTATTCTTGGGATTACTACAGAGAATAATTTATGTTTACCTCATGCAATAGCATATGTGTGGTTTTTGTTTCAATTCATCTTTCTGAGGACTAAACTTATCCCTGCTCTGATGTACTGTATACACATGTTCTATTGTTGTTCAACACCAAAAATATAATCAGTTAGAGACTGCTCGAAGAACACACGTTCCATTACTTTGAACATTATCAATTCCCTCCTTAAAACGGAGTAAAAATAATGCGTAAAGGGAAACCCTATTTTTACATCACACGCTTTAGGTAGTGCACTAGATTTATTTGTAAACATGACAAGCTTCACACATCCCCATAAATAATTGCTATCTATCCACATGAGTTGATATCAGTGTAACCAATCTCGTTTAAAAAATCTATTCTATTTTACATTTATTCTCTGACTACAGAGGATCTTTGTGAATCCTTATGTAATGCTTCTTTTATATCCAATGGTACGCCCAGCCACTATCATTGTCATACTGCTCAACTATATAGTTCAACTACCCAAAGGGTATGAAGTAGAATAATAGTAAACGAATATAAGGGATCTTGGCATATTACGGTTACGAAAGGATGACTTGATCAATAATTCCCATTTCCGATTGAGGATTATCTCCCGTCCACCCGTCCATGTACTTTTTGGTAACGTTGTTCTTCCTGTTGTCCACTAATAATCAGTTTCGCAGTAGACCAAATTTTTAAGAATGCCTCCGCATTCGTTCATGTTATTCCTCCTGTTGTCCACTAATAATCCATTCCTGGGCGAAGGAGAATTTGATAGTCTTATGTCTATTTTATACACACTTTATAGTAAGCTGAAATCAGAGATTATTTGTTAATCATTCTTAGCATCATATATTTACTTAATATCGGCTTTTCTAGTAAACACAAAAACCCCATGATTTTGGATCGACACATTCCTCCTAATTTTTTGTATTAACGTACTTTCCCCATTTTTTGTCATGCCCATTCTCTCTTCACAAATGAATCTAGTACGTAATAAATAACCGAAATACACTTTCATGTATCAACTTATCTTGGAATTCATAGCGTGAAATAGATCTGTTGGCCATGTACGATATGTAAATGCTTCACGTGGGATTAAATTGGTATATTTCATTTTTAATAATGGAAAGGTATGACTCTGAAGATTCTGATTTGCAACCCAATTTCCTGCGCTTGTCCTTGTTTCGGATGATTTCACATGAATGTATTATTATTTTAATACCAGTATCCCGCAACTTATTTGTTACTAACAAGCTAGAGCATATAGTTTCGTAGCATTCCATGATTGTGTATTTATGTTGCGTTGCGAAAGGTATTCGAGTGAATGTACTTTTATTGGTATTGGATGAATGCATTATCGCACGACACAAATTATGGTTGGACATCATCCCATTTGAGCATAGAATAACAAATGAAAGCAATAATTTCCCACCATAGTCTATCTTTCGAGTTCGTCTAGCCAAGGGTCTGGAGGTACTACTAGAAATAAGTAACGGAGATTTTTTGTTAGGAATGCTCGAGTTGGCAACTATTTTGCTATCTTGCTTGCTACAGTAGGTTTCCTCACCATATACATTTTGTCGTGTAATTACACTTTTGCACATATGCAGTGGAAAACTTGTCTGTGAGTAAGTATTATCCTGATTTTGTAGCAGATTTATTGTGGTACAGCTAGAAATATGGTTTAGATTACTATAATTGGTAGTTGACACGTAACTGCGGGAGTGTCTTATTTTTTCATCTGCTAATATAGTATTAACAGTCTGGCATACCGTGTGATGGATCTCTTCTAGTTGCAAACAATTTTCTCTTGAGAAAATCGATGAAGCAGTAATAGTAGTCTCTTTCTCTTTGTCGTACTTTTCTGGTTTAGTGTCACTTACTACCATAGAGTTATCTCCCATTGCTATTTCAATGTTCGACTGCTCTATGTGTATGTCCTGATCGATATTTGTGTTTTGATATGTGTTAGTTGCTTTGTGACCGATGTTAGCATTTTCTGGTGATACTTGTGGAGGATCATTGTTGGATAACTGAGAAGCATGATCCGTCTCACCAATGGTGGTGGCACAGACAACACCATGGACACTCTTAACGTTAATATCATTTTGTATCTCGCACTCATAAGTGCTCTCCAGGTATGATTGGGGATCTCGAAGAGAATCGGTATACAATTCGTTCAGACAATCTTCCTGATCCAAGATGTTATTTTGAGATGAAATTGACAGAACACAGTCTACTTTCACGTTATTATTTATTGTTGAACCAGAATTGTCAATGTAATCAACAATCAAAGATTTATTAACGAAAAGATTGTTCTGATGAATATCAACAGCTGTCCCTAGGTATCGACTAAGAGGAGAAATTTTCTTGTGAAGGGGTTATTTAAGATAGGTAGATCCTAAGATACGAACACATTGTATAGAATTAAGATAGCAGGGGTTGAAAGAGTAGCCAATATCTCTAGACATCCGCCTTTAGACATTATAGGTAAACTTTTTCGCTTCTTTGTGGTTAGCCACATAAAATGTGGTAGGTTGTATATGATAATTATATGACCAAACCCCCAGAGTATTCCGTCCACTTTCTTCCATAACTACAAGGTCACTCAAAGATTTAGGTACGTTTGCGCAGTTCCCATAACCATTACGAAATTCTTCTAATATTCCACTAAGAAGTTGTCTAATAATATTGACTAGTTCACCCTTTGGGATCTGAGATCGAGAAGAGAAACCTACTTGTATTTTTGGAGTCTGGGGTGCATTCTCGTATATTATTTCAGGGAAACACCGTAAATGCTCTGGAACTATTTTATTATAATCCCAAAATTTTTGACAGGAGTCAAATACTCTATAGCCACTGTCTGTATTGTCTTGTACTATTGATTTCGTAGCCAGTGTCTCCTTATCGTATAACTTCTCAATGGCGTATAGGTCACTGAATAATTGATTGCCAGTTTCCATGCGATCCATTTTTTATAGCAGTGCCATATCTTTAAATGAAAATTACGAGATATAAAATCGTAGCATATAGTCTCCATACTATGGAGAAAACGCACACCCAGGAACTTCAATCAGGAAAAAGCTGACTCTATTTTTCATTTTGTATACAATTCAACGAAGTCATAACACTTGATCTGTTCATTTAAGACAGCCAATGATTACTTTCTCTTATGACAAAAAAATAACTCCATGTAGTAACCTGTCTCGTATTGCATTATAACGAAGATAAACAGTAATTCTTTGTAGACCAATCTGTGTTTATTCCAGAAATAGAAATTGTAAGTAATTCTTGTTTGGGTTACATGAAAGGTAATTCACGAAAAAATTGGGATAAAATGAAACCGAAAAGAACATATACTTAATGCATTTGATTAAAACATTTCATGTCCTGTCAGATAACTATACTCGTTTTATTGTGGTAAGTGTTTCTGTGAAATGTTGTTTATATCTTGTTTACGTTGAAACAGCCAACCAGTAATTAGAACTAGAGAAATACCAGAGGAACATAATGTATATGTTACAAAGCACATTCAGAACAAGTGTTCTTTTTAGCCTCCCTATTCAAAACGAACAAAAATGTAATACAGACGTTACATTAATTCAGGAGCGTATGGTTGATCAATCATATCCTACTCAATAGGGTAATGCAAATCATTGATTCTAATAATTATTTCCATTTTGTTTTATTTTGACATCATAACACGTGCATTGCGCCATATATGCTAATTATACCTAGTTGGTTTCCATAATCGGATGCATATCCGGACTTCAAAAGGGAAACTGCTTGAAGAGCACAAAAATCGGTGTGTAACAAAGGCGTAGCAAATCATATGACACCCTGAACAAATGTTCAGAGTGTCACCTGAATAACGATGACGTAGTGACTATGATCTTTTGCTAGATAGCGTAAATAGGAAGATGTCGAATTAAGAAACTCCTGAAACAAATAATTACAATTTTACATGAATATGCTTCAAAAGTGGTTTGTAAACACAAGCCAAATATTTATTCCCAGAAACTTAACGGACCATGTAAATAAATCCACAAGAAAATTGTTATAAAGACCCTGGTCTGAGCTCGAAGGAGCTTTTCGCTGTCGCTTGATTTCGAAATGACAATTGCGGATAACTGAACATTTGTGGACTACAAGAATTATCATAATGCAGTCTACTCTTAATAGTGTCAATAGCATTGATTCATTTGTAGAAATTACGGTGGACCGTATGAAAAAAGTTGTTGCAGAAATGACTAAAGAAAATGTTTGTATTCTATGCAGCCCACCAGGCTCAGGAAAGACTATGTTCGCCAAAAAAATCCAAGAGTGGCTTTCAATAAACAAAAATAGGAGAGTCATCTATATTCCGATGTGTGAGCTCGCATACCAGGGGAGCGGTCATTCTACAAACATAGGTAGAAATTCTGTTGATATCAATGTTTTTGACGAGTTCTGGGCTAAACACACAGGTAAAACTTGGTCCTCATGTATAAACGAAGATGATCCAATGGACATATTAATAGACAATGTATATGTGATTGGTAATCAGATGGTGTTCTTTTGGAATAACCTAAAAGAGTTGGCAACTGAAGGAGGAAATAAGCGTATTCTAATGTTGAGCAGAAGTGAATTACGAAATATGGCAACCGCATCATCCATCGGATTTCAGAAACATTTTGGTTTAGAACACCTGCGACTCACAAAAACAGAATATATTTCCCTAGCATCGAAGTATGTAGTACGCTACCCCTTTTTATCGTTTATATTTGATGGCGATCAAGACTTTATTTATAATTCGACTCATGGCCATGCTGGGTTGATATCTTCCTTTTTCCGGTATTTTATCGAGGAATGTTCCGATGGTGGCACCAGGAATTTGTTCCTTACTCTCATTTCACGGGAATACAAAAGATTTATTGCAAATAGCACTATTTATAGCATGATCAGGAATTGGTCCCTAAACGACAAAGAAATCAAATTCCTTCTTGAAATATTATGCCTTCTGGATAACGACTCAAGATTTTCAGCTGATCCCGAAGATGACAAAAAGTTAATGGTCGATAAATTTATAGATTATGGGTTAATAGTGGAAATCAATGGACAGCTAGAGTTAGTTGCTCCTATTATGAGAAACGAGTTATGGAAACTCGCAAAAACAAATAGTGTATTTTAGGATAGTAAAGTAGATTGATAATGTTAGGATTTAAAAAATTCCCTTGTTAAATAGCTTATCATCTATTATTATATGTGTGTGTACTGTATTTCCATTTATTAATCAATAAAGAATCAGTGAAATAAAAAATTTGCATTATTTTTTTAGAAGGATTGATCCTCGATTTAGGTCCGATTGGAATAATTCAGTAGGGCATCAGCTTGTTTACTAACATGGGTATTTCTAACTTTGTATTAGAGATTCTTAGGTATTTTATTATTAACTTACTCTTTGTATGTTACATTATAGTACAAAAATTATCTACGTTTAGTAGTACAAAAAATAAATATCTCTCGGAAGGAGAAACGTGCGATGGTTGCCTTCTTATGGCAAAAGATGAATTCGCTTGGAGCCTCTTCCAGAAAAATACAACTGAGTAGCATAGAAGACTAATTATATAGTAACATGTTTCACATAATAGTTATATCCTTCGTCTTTTTTCGTATATATAATACTCTCATCACACCTAATAGTGAAATCTTTTAAAGTTTTTGGAGTATTCATAAAATATATTTTATACAGCAAACCTTCCTAATAATCTTTTACAGTAAAGACCACGCAGGTCTTAGGAATTACCTAGAGGATAGTACGAAGTAATGTGTTCCAGAGGAGGTTCTAGGAACCTAGGTTCATAGGCTTGAAGAGCAAAATCTATTATGTAAAAAAGTCTCGAACGAGAATGGGATTATTTGTGCTTAAATGGATTCTCCTAAAAAATATATTATACAACAAATGTCAATATATCGTTTATTATACATGAAACCCGTAAATAACTACTGATTAGAATACTTTGGTTTATCTTTTTTATCCTTGTCCTCAACTAGTCTATTAAGTGAATTGATTGCAATAGTAAGTGAAGAAATGGCATCAATGAAAGATTTATTACTATTTTCGACAGATACGGAAAGTTTGGTTACACTAGCTAGCATATATTGGTGTTCCGCTGACTGTAAACGTTGTTGTTCTAGTTCTGTACAATCCTTAAGCAGGTAGTTCGGCCCAGGATAGTTTCTGGCATTTAGCTTTGATAACGTGATTTTATTCATAACTTTTCCTTTCACACCTTCCCAAGCTTTTCTGTCAAACAGCAAATGAACATGTGCATGGCATGCTTGTGCATACTTATCCTGAGATTGACCTGTCTCCCATTGGCCATAATTAACTGCTATAGAATGAAAATTCAAGCGTTGCCGTTGTTCTATCAGGTCCTTTCAGAACTCGCTTCATTGTACTAACCCTTCGTTGTCAAAGTGATTGTAGTTAGCTTTACTTCTATTAGGACGGGGCAGTAACAGCAATTCTCTGATGGGTTCCCGTCGCAACGATATGATATAATTGTCCATTGAAAGTTCTCGAACGATAAGCTTTAAAGCAAAATAGTAATCGCAAGTTGTTTTCTGGCCATCACGAGTCATTACGTTCCCCTTACATATAAATTCTGGATGGTCAAATTCTGTAGGAAGACCATTGGATGGATGAATATTATCACTAGTCGAAATAAGTCAAATCGGACATGTGATAAATTAGCTAAAAATCAAACTAAATTCAGCTAAAATTCAGAAAATTTACACAATTCGGCATTTCCGATTTATAACAATCAGAACATTTACAAAATTCGGCATTTCCGATTTATAGCAATCAGACAATTTACACAATTCGGCATTTCTGATTTATAGCAATAAAAATTTGTCATTTAATATAAATTAGTATATGATAAAATCATTAAATAACATAAATTAAGAACTTTAATTGAAGTTAATTCTTATCCTCCCAAACCCAATAAATCTGGATAAATCATAATAAATCATAATAAATTTGACATTTAATTTAAAATTAGCATATGATAAAATTGTTTAATTAAAGTTAATTCTTATCCTCCAAACTTTGATCAAATACCAATAAATCCAGATAAATCATAATAAATCCAGTTTTAATCTACAGTATATAATAAATTGGAAAATAAGAATCTATTAGCGAATATGGTATTTTCTATTTATTTGATTAATGGCTAAATACTCACTTGCATTCCTTTGGTCTGAAATTCGGTAATTTACTGGAATAAATCAACTAAGAATATGATGAACTGGAATAATACAATCATGTGACTCTTGATAAAATTTGGCGCACCATAGCTCAACATTACAAGTATTAATGTCATTATCACTACTAAAATAATATCGAATATTTCTAGAGCCTGCATGTTTATACCATCGGATATATGCCAAAAAATGCTCAGCAGGACCATTCAGAAGGTCAACTGTATGAACTTGAACAAGGTAAATGTCAACATCATCATCAATCATTATAAATTTTGCCGTAACAAATGAACTTTTCACATAGCGAGATGACATTTTTGAGCTGAATATTTCAGAATCAATTCTGCATCTTCTGAATTGATTCATTTTGACACGAATAATAATTGAATCTTCAGGTCCTTCTCTGAATGGTTTTTGAAAGTTATTTGCTAGGTAGGTCGCATTATAATAATCTACCATTATGTGAGCATTTCACTTGACATTATAACTTTTTCTGAGAAAGGGCCTAGCATTTCTCCTGAAAATGCTTCACATCCAGCAATTGGAGATTCTTTAATATTTTGCGAGTATAATAAATATCGCTCCATTTTAACTGAAGTAAATTCATCAGATTCTGAAATTGAACCGACTGAAGGTCTGGTATCAAGTATATCAAGACCTTTTATATCAACTATTCCAGAACTAACAATATTATTAATTTGTTTATCATTCATAATTCAGCACATGAGTTCTGGTTCAATTTTCCAATGGCTATTAGGTAAAGAACCTAAAAAATAAATAAAGGAATGAAATTTAAAATTAATTTTAGAAGAAAAAGGATATTTTTAGAAGTCAGCATCTTACCTAGCACACCATTCATGCGCTTAAAAGAAAAATACCAAAAAGCGTAAAGAAGTCCAAAATCTTTTGCACATTCGTATAAATAGAGCGAAAGGTGAAGGTTCAGAGTTATTATATCTTAACCGTAATTTTGCTCAATTATTTTTACGATTTCAACCAATTTTTGGTGAACTTCATCTATTAAATTGGATTGAACAATTCGTCCTACTAAAATCGAGCAAATTCTTATAAAGCATGTAAGAATCTTCTTATCTACACCAGAAAGGTATTTCCAAAGTAACACTATATCATAAATGTTAAAAAATATTTACCACTGATCAGCCATAAAATTCGCAAAATCTTCTTCACATTCCACCTTTCCCAAGATCCTATCTATGTCAACTGGTACTTGGAATTGATTCATTTTCTTTTGAATTTCTCTTAGTGTTTCTGGTTTTAATATATTTTCATTAATCCAAATCTGCTTAACAATCCACTTTGCAATGCCTAAAAATAGACAGTGCATTGGATCAATTGATAAAAACCGAATTGGGTCAAAATATGGCAATCTTAGCAATTCAGATCACCTTATACCAGTAGTTTTTACAAAGCGATTCCTTGTAACATTTGAATTGCAGCGACGCCATTCAAGGACATTTTTGTGAAATTGTGCCGAATCTCGATTGATGAACCATTCATCCATATTATCCATTCCAGCGAAGTTATATTTATAATTTTTGTAATTTACTTTTTTCTCATATCTATTACATGATGAAAGGGCTGAAATATGCCCACATATTTTTCTTGCTGCGGGAATGTCACACAAAATGAGTAACAGTGCCGCTCAAATTTTTCTTGGTTCTTGGTACTCAAAAGTACTATCAAATGTTACTTCATCCCAAAGTAACACAAATTCGTTAACAATTAGTGCCAAATAATGGTTAATTTAGTGGAGACTCACTTCGTTTGGACTGGGCAATAAATCAAGAACTAACATATTTTCACATTTAAACCATATATTCCGTGGTAGATTACAAATTGTGGCATATATTACTCCAGTACTATGGATAACACCATCATATGGTTGAAACCAGTTGAGATTCAACACTAAACCAAAATTAGAATTGGCCACTTCGCTTCTGAAAAAATTTGGTGAATTTTCATTATCCGATTCTTTAAAATTCTTCCAAACTTGCCCATCATATATATCGGTCAAAATATTGTCAAATCATTTGCATTCAGACCAGTGACGTAAGTTTTTTTTGAATTCCGGCTGGCAATACATTGATGCTAATTGATTTCTGATACTAGCAAATGGAAATATCTTCTCAGATCAAATTTTAATATGGCCATATAATAACTTTGATCTTTCTGCTAAAGACGTCTGACATTATTTTGATCTCCTGGATGTCAAATTAGGAAATTCAACATGGCTACACTTCATAATTGTAAGATTTTCATTTTGCTGAAATTCTTCTACTTTCTTTTTATTATATAATTTGTGGCATTTTGGATATACCGCAAAGTTATATTAACCTAAAAATATTTTTTGCTAAGTATAAAGAGCCAGAAAATTCTTCAAAATTAGAACTGCCAATTTCTGTCAATAACAGCTTTATGAATTGAATAAGTACTTCTGTTGCTATTTCTGGAATATTAAATCTTTTGTGAAAGTCATTATCCACAGCAAAATCCACAAAAATTGTCTATTGGCGTTTGTGTCTGGACTAATTTGATCTTGAAATTGCTCATAAATAGGTGGGGCATAATTCTCAAAAATTTCAGTATACTCGTGATCATTATTATCGCCATCATTAATTTCACTTTTATTTGATTCTTCGTCAGTTTCGCTTGATTCTTCATCAGTTATAAATAATTCTGAAGGTATTTCTTTTTTGGTAATGATTACTTGTTGATTTACGTATCTTCTCGAACGTTGTCAATGAAGTAAATCAGTTGATAAGTCATCGATTTCTTCCATTTTCATTTGTTGAATTTCATTCTAATTATTATCTGGATCTTCATCAGATGATACCAGGTTATTTTCTAATGTAAAGGATTACCATAATTTTCAAATGATGATGGTAAAGGATTACTATAATCTTAAATAACTTCTGAATCTTGGTCATCATCTGAATTTCAATTAGCCTCATGGCTCAATTTTGTATGGACATCTACTATTTTTTCATTACATTTAGAACAATTGTAAGGAATCCTTCTTCTGTCATGTGTACAGTCACCCCTCTCTACAGCGAACCTCGATATAGCGAATAACATGATATAACGGATCATACAGTGTGGTACCGATTTTAAATATGAAAAAAACCTTGATATAACGAAGTTTACTATTATTTACCATATAACATAGTACAAAGTAAAGTGTGTGAATTTCTTATATAAAAATGCCTCTTGATATAACGGTTTTTTTTTATAACGAATTTTTTTTCAGTTATAACGAAGAATTTTTATAGTTTATAATTGAATGTAATTATTAATAAATATTGATGCATTATGACATTAAATATCACCCCTGTTTTATATTTAAATTATAGGTCAGGATTGTATCAGGATCGTATCAGGATTAATAATTCTGGCTATTTTATTTAATATTTAGGCAGAATTACATTAATTTACATTAATTCGGTTGTATTAGGATTCGATGTGAATTGTTATTAATTTATATTTATTACAGGGGTAAGGACACTCCTAAATATATCATTAATAATTTATTTATTATATAGTCAGTTATTGTTAAACAGCATTCCTATAAAAAAAAGGAATTATAATAAACATTTTTATATAGAACACTTCAGGAAGCATTCCCTATAATAAAAAAATAAAAAAAGAACATTAGTAAATGTTCTTAAACGAAATTAAAAGAAAAAATCGAGTTCCCACTTACTTCTTGTCTCAAGCGTCCATTTTGAAGTCCAGGAAGTTCTCTATAATAAAAAAAGAACATTAGTAAATGTTCTTAAACGAAATTAAAAGAAAAAATCGAGTTCCCACTTACTTCTCGTCTCAGGTGTCCATTTCGAAGTCCAGGAAGTTCCCTATAATAAAAAAATAAAAAAAGAACATTTGTAAATGTTCTTAAACGAAATTAATAAAAAAAATAGAGTTCCCCACTTACTTCTTGTTTCAAGCATCCATTTCGAAGTCCCTACAATAAAAAAAATAAAAAAAAACATTAGTAAATATTCTTAAATGAAATTAATAAAAAAAATCAAGTTCCCTACTTACTTCTTGTCTCAAGCATCCATTTCGAAGTCCAGGAAGTTCCCTATAATAAAAAAATAAAAAAAGAACATTAGTAAATGTTCTTAAATAAAAAAAATTGAGTTCCCTACTTACTTCTTGTCTCAGGCATCCATTTCGAAATCCAGAAAGTTCCCTACAATAAGAAAAATAAAAAAGAATATTAGTAAATGTTCTTAAACGAAATTAATAAAAAAAACCCTCCAGTTCTCACTTACTTCTTATTCTAGGCATCTATTTTGAAGTTTAGAAAGCACCCCTATAAAAAAAAGATTAAAAAAAAATGTTAAATTATCGGTAATTAGATCAACAAGTCACATGATCTGTATAACTGATATTCCTATACCAAAGAATTCGTTATACAATACCGAATAATTCGTTATAGTGTTAACGAAGTTGCTTATAACGAAGCCCTGATCGGCTGGAACCTAGGGTTCATTATATCGAGAGGGGACTGTATATATAATTGAAGTTGATTCTTCAGATTCTTTATCAATTGCTCTAGAGATTGCTCTACTTTTACGAGAAGAGCGAACTGTAATTGGTTCTTTATCATTGCTAAGTAAAGCGGAAACTGATCTCTTTCGTCTACTCATTTTATGAAATAAAAAAATTTGCAATATAAATCTAAATAATGTTAATTTAATTCTTTTTAAAAGTAAATTACTGGTGCTGCGCTACAAATTAAACAAATTCAATTTCACATTATAAATCGCCATAATATATTTTAATTATTCGCAATCTTCCCTAAACTAGTACTAGACTTAGCAATTAAGATTATTTTTAAAGAACAATATAAAATTCGTCATATAATCAAAGTAATACATAGAAGTTAAGTTAGATTCTTTTTTAGAGAAATTTGTCGTAAAAAGATCATTTGATCA
>QZLH01000196.1:92331-120558 GCA_003833135.1 Oehlia diaphana | reverse complement strand
TGGACTTAAATCGGGCCAAATTCATAGTTCCGGCCAGAGTTATGAATTTTGTGTAACATCATGTAACACAAAAAATCAGCAAAAAATTTTGTGTAACATAACTTACCCGGTGGCTAAACCTTTTATCCGAGATCACGTGACTATCGTTATTGTAATTCCGGCCGGCACTACAGAATTGGCCAGAATTATGTTCAATAATCGGATGATCCGGATGATCCGTCAAGGATATCCGGATGATGCAGTTATCCGACTTTCGGATATCTTCTACCAAACTGATCCGACGGATTCGGATAACGGTTGACGGATTATCCGCGGATTGTAACACTACATGAGATAAAAGAGTTATTTCACGCCGTGAAACTAATTTTATTTGATTTGTTTATTAGTAAAAATTAAAGTAATTAAAAAACCTTTAGAACTTTATTATTATTAAATTTTATAAATCTAAACTGGTAATCTTATTCTTTAAGATGGGTAGTGGGTACTATTAAACTACCAGTCAGATTTTCAAGAATATTTAAATAAAAAGTTATTGTCATATTTATATATATGGTATATAACAACTTAATATAATGCCATATAGTATTTGTATGTTAATTCTAAATAACTAATTAAAAGAACAATATATAAGATCAATTTGAAATCAATTATAAAATTATATTTGCCCTAAAGATTCCTTCCAATTCTTAAGGATTCTTTAAATTTTTTTTTCAAGAATTCCAATTTTAACCGTAATTATTTTTCTTTTTTAAATAACTTTACCATATATATTGCGATTGCTTTAACTTATAATCCATTAAAAATAATTATAGGGAAAATATAAAACTATTGATGATTTTGACCCAGATGACTTTAGAAGAACAATTCCACGTTTTCAAGGTGAAAATTTCGCCAAGAATTTAAAACTTGTGGACAAAATTAACGAAATAGCGAATAAGAAAGGAGTAACTCCAGGTTAACTTTGTTTGACTTGGTCATCGCACAGGTAAATATAAATACGATTATTTATTATACTTCCTATGATAGGTTTAATAATAATTCATATTTTATAGTGTTGTTAATATTCCTAGCACAAAGATAATTAAATATTTAGAAGAAAATTTTTGGTGCAAGTAAAATTCATCTTGACTTTGAAGAACTATCTCAATTTGGGGAAATTACTGATTCTATTGAAGTCATTGCTAGGTAAGAAGTCATATTATTTGAATATAAAACCTTAATTAACTTAATTAACTTGCTTTTAAAAAATCATAGGTACTACAAATCTCTTAATTCATTTAATTTGTTATAATACTTTTGTGCTTGAGTGTGATAAATATCATGTGATGATAATTCTTTATTTCAACTTTCAATAAAGATCTTATTTGTTAAATAAAATTTTCGCTTTTAAATAATGATAATATTAAGTACAAGAAAATTCGTGCAAGAATACCTCAAAGTGATAATTTACATTACAAAATATGGTAAAGAACATGAAAAATAACGATCATAAAATAAAAAATATTAAATTTTATCTGAATTGCCATATTTGTAAATTCTGTTGTCCAGATATATTCGTCATTGTTACTAATATCAAGCAATAAAATATGAACTTCGTCAAAATAAAATAATCCTATCGAAATTTCAAAATGAAAAATCATGTAAGATACGACATATAAGCACATATATTTTTTTTTTAAAAAGAAGAGAATTTTTTTTATAATTAAGATCAATATTTACCAAAAGTTACAACCATATACTTTCCAATTATGTTCGCTTTATGATTACATCGAGCTGGAAAATTTCCAGAAACTTTTGGGATATACCATTCGAAATTTTTTATTTCCAATATATAAAGTGCGTCTTCTCCCGGAATAAGTTCAATAGTATTTGTATTCATACCTCCAAAAATTATTACTCGTTGACCATCCAATGCTATAATTACGATAATATAATATCACTATAGTCTTAACATTTATAAAATTCTTGCTTAAAAATTTTTTTATACTTACCTAGAACAGCAGAAAAATCCGATCGATTAGAAGGTATGTTTCCTATAGTTTCCTGTATTCAAAATATATTAGAAACAGTTTTTATTTGAATTTATTATATAACTTACTTGAACACGCCATCTATCATCAATTATATTGTATAAAAGGACCTATTTACACGTAAATGAAAAATTTTAGAAATTGTTAACCACATAATTGTAACATTGTCCACTTGAAAGTTAAACTATCAACCTCACTTAGGTTCGGATCAGCTCCGTCCGAATCACCTAAATATAAACTTTAATAATCAATGAAAGGAATCGAAGTAATGCGAGCAATGGATATAACCAACTCGTTTGCTTACTAAAATAAATGATATTTTGATCTGGTAATAAGACAGCGACATAAAAGGTCATAAATATATTATTAACAGAACTCTTCTTCCATAAAGTCAAATCTATCGTGTCAAACACGACCATCAACTGATGGATAATGTCAAGTGTATACATTTGTCCGCTATGATCAATAACTCCGCTTACAAAGAGATGGAAAATTTGTTCCTGACCGGGTACCTCAGGAACACTCCACGAGTTATTTTGCACATCAAATATATGAATCAAAGGAAATTTACTATGACTACTGTCTTTATTGTATTGCATTCCCCCGTATAAAATTAATGAACTGTTATCTGCACCACCATTAACAGATGTAGCACTCCAATGTGCTTCAAGTGTGTTAATGTCCGTCAAATCGTTCCATGACGGTTCTAAGGTGGTAAATGGAGATGAAACATCAAGGTAAAAAAAATCTTTTCCTTCTTTCTCACCAAATCCGCCTAAAATAAAAAGTTTGTTGTCGACAATCGTAGCAGTATGTTCAAATCTCTTTCCTGGCTTAAAAGGTGGATTATTCACTCCAATTAATAACTGAAACAATACTGAGAACACATAAAGGTATGACAAAAAATTTGACATAATTTATTAAATTTGTTTTTCTTTTCTTTTTTTTTTAAAAAAAAAAATTGAATGTTCATTATTGAAAGGGAAAATGTTAACTTTAAAAAAGGATTCATTATTGCCTTTTTTAGTCTGAAAACGGACTCAGTATATAAAACAAGCCGTAATTTCACAATCATTTTTAAACATTCATAGTTACTATTTTTAAGATTAGGTATAGATGCTCAACGATTGTAGCATTGCACAATGATTGTGCCGACATAACAGATAAAGATCATCCGTACTTTGTTCAAGAGTCACGTGTATTTAATGTGGCAGGTCTGTGCGACGTCAATGACCCCGTTGACTATACTAATTTTCGCCCCAGGTTCCCATTGGATCCGATGTGGAGTTGGCTCGGATTCCATGTAATGACGACAGAAGACATGGATCCGGATGATTTACAATTGATTACAAATCAAAAAATTCCCGGTTCACAAGCCAGAATCAATGGAACTAGGGGCGAAAATTAGTATAGCCGAAAGCGTTAGGAGGTTAAGCGGGCGAGTATGACATCATCATCATCACATGTAGAAGCATCTACGGGATTCGCCTGCGGTGTCAAGACCAGTAACACCATTTGTATAAACACCTGTGGTTTCTAGGCCTGTAACACCTACACTTCCCTCTTTTTCACAAAGTGCGAATGTTACCAATGTCACTATTAATTACGACGGTGGTGATTTCAAAGGAATTAATTGGTTCAGATGAGCAGAATTAGTCTTCATAATTGTAATATTCATTAATATCACTTGTGAATTTTATTTTCATTTCTCTAAGTGAACAAGGTTGCCGTACAAATTACACAGATAATACAAATTACACCACTTATAAAAACACGCATACAGATTATTCAGAACAGAGTCACGTGACTGGGACGCAGTAATTTTAATTTTTATGATATAGCTTCTTATCAGTTATTACAGTGTTGGCACTTAGCCGTTTGGCCAGTTTGGCCGGCCAAACTGGCCAAAAAAATCTTTGGCCGCGGCCAAATGCCAATACAGCCTTAATAAAATATTATTAGATCTGAAAAGCTGGATGCAGTAAAGGATTTGATATGACGAATCTTATCTTCCCCTATCACGTTAAGATGTCATAAAATTTTCTTTTCTCTTGCGTACCATAGCCCCATTTATATTTTCCTCCTTGACTTCTTTGTTCAGCTTTATATGCGCTGTTTGTGCAAATTGCTTTGCAAAGGTATAGCGATTCGCTTTGATAGAGCTTTTCCAACAGAATATAAAAACGAACTAACTCCCTATTAGCTTTATCCCCACTCATTTCTGCAACATCAATATTAAAATATAACGTTGCCGAATCAACAACTAACATGTTACATGATGCGAATAAAAAATTCTATTTATTATCCGCTAAATTTGTTTGTCTCCGATCATCAGTTACCAAAGATAATGACCGTAAGAACAACGCGCATTAGAATTCAGTTATAACATTATAAATTACTCACAGCTCCTTAATATAGTCCTCAAGTTCCATTTTTATTCCATTCCTGTCTGGTTAAGAAATAAATGTCCGGTGATTTTTTCCTTCTCAAGCCTCGTAAAAAATTATCACCAAGTTCTGTGTCTAAATTTGGAATCTTCCCGCAAAAAATTGATAAAACTTTCCGCTTCATATTCTTTAACCTGTCAGTTAGAGTGGGGCGGAAAGGCATCTTGCTTTCCTAAATACAAGAGCCCATAGTGAGAAAAACTCGTTTATATAAACATGATTTCTGGAATATACATACTATCCTTGGTAATTTTTTTGTGAGAAGGTTTTTTGTGGGAAAGTTGGCTGACCTTCCACATACACCTACCTACGTTCTTTATATCTTGCTGGGGAAAAAGATAAGGAGATAAGTGATTAACATTATCGTTTGATGTCAAGAAAGCTTTGAAAGCACACGAGTATGGAAATTTCATACCTCCTCACATAAAGATCTACCCTGCAAGACACAAAGACAACAGTTAACTCTTGTAGATCTCGAAATTGCAAAGTTCTCGGCCCTTCATAACATATGCTTTTGTCGTCATTATTTACTTATGTGGCAACCCTGTATCATAACTAAGCATTTTTTCACATTTTCTCATATTTATTCGGGAAAAAATAGAGGTACTGGTTAGCATACATAACTTCTTTTCGATTATGCGCGAAACTAATATGTCGCACAGACTTGTCTGGTACAGAATTATTTTCAAATTTTTTTAGTAAATATATACTTGGTAAGAAGTAAATTAAAGGAATATTTGAGAAATATATGAAATTAATATTACTGGAAGAAACATATCTAATCATTTAGAAAGTGATATAGCAATTAACCTTGAAAATGAAAATGAAAAGGTTAAAATAATAAAACACAATTCATTTGCTGAAATACATTATTATCTTAAAGTAACAAATGAGAAAAAGTTGGAAAAACTATAAAAGGATGAAAAGGCATTATACATTTAATTTTAGTTACTTCATACTGTATACTTAAATTTGCATATTAATATTAATAAACAATTTATAATTATGACAAATTTTCAAAAATATATATATATATATGTATGTAAAAAACTTGGTCATTATATTCTATAATATCCAAATAAATAAAATCTATATAAAGTAATAATATAATACTGGTTATTTATAAAATTCTATAATTATATAGTTATTTAACAGTTATAATGAAGTTTCACAATTATTAAAAAATAAAAAGCTATTACAAAAAATTTTTCATAATAAAATTTATAAATAACAAAAAAAAAAATAAATAAAAGAGTATTATAAATATTGTTCTATTAATATATTAATATAATATATTACTAATATTAGTACTAATATAAAATTTAATATATAATTTATTATTAGAATATACAGTAGAATGTGATACAGTAATTTGTGTAGATCTCAATTTTTTATTTATTTTATTTAATTTTTATTGTTACTTTATTATTTTTATTTTTAACTTTATTATAAATAGTATTAGAATTTTACTTAATTAAAAAAAGAAAATCAGAAGTCAAATTTTATATTGAAAAAGCATTATTTTCAGTAATATATTTCAAGATAGTTTATTATATATAAGACTTACATTATTTTATTTTCTTTACTAAATATTCAACATATATTTATATAATTATTTGAGTTAACCTCTAATTAACTAATATCTAACATTATAAAAAATTTTATTAATACTAAATAAAATAAAGAATTATACTATTTATTATATATTTTATGATAATTTTTATATTAATTTATTAATAAGAATAACACTATTTTTAAAAAACTTATTCAATTTCATTTTTATTTTTTTGCTTCTTTTCTTAATTTTTATATATATTAATTTTTTAACTTTTTAAAATATTTCTAATAGAATTATTTACAAAAAGATTATTATTATTTAGATAAAGTTTATTTATTTCTAAAATAAAGACTTTTTATATTCTTACCATTTTTTTTTACATCTTTGTCATTTAGAAAAATATTATGAAGTATTATAAATATTGCAAATTTTAGGAAATTAGTTAATACTATATTTGAATATATAAAATTTTTTATTTATTTTGAAAATTTTAAAAAATTATTTATATATATTAGGCTAATCCAATTTGACTATTTGTTTAACATTTAGAATTTATAAAAAATTTAAGGGGAAAGGAGGGTCTATAATAAACAAACAAACATAATATAACTTATGAAAAAATTAGAAAATCATAATTCAAATTTAAAGAAATATTTAAATATATTTATTATTATATATCTAATAGAATCCAAATTAAAGGGATGAAAGATACATTAAACAAATAATTAAATTGGAGTAACCCTATTTAAGAAAAATATATATCTTACCTCTTTTGCATAATGTTTAAAATTTTACATCTTGTAACAAAAAAGAAATTCTTAATTTACAAACTTTTTTAATATATACATATATTTTTCTCTATTCTGCAAATTTACTTAAAGTATTAAAAATAGTTTTATCTTTTTTTTTAAAGTTTTTTTATTAAATCATATGATATATTTAATTTTGGCTAGAATTAAATTATCAGTATATAAAATATTCTTTTTTAAAATAAAGGATTTAAATATCATATATGGCTAAATTTATCCTATTATTTATATAAAATTAAAATATTTAAATAGTAAAATTAAGTGAATTTTATAGTCTACTGGATGTAAAATGTAAAGTATTTATTTTATATATGGCATATTAAAATAACTTAACAATATATACTATATATAAGGTTTTTTAGATAAATAATAAGTAATTATAAGTTAATTATGTTTAAATAATATATAGTTTTTTGCATTTTATATAATTTCTATCTTACTACTTTAATAAATCTATAAAACTACTGTAGTTTTTTTTTAAAAAAAATAGTAAATTTAAAAGAAATTAATATTTTTAAGGAAAAATTATATATATAATAAATATTAAATTTATATTTATATTAAAATAATATATTGTATTTTTAAAATCAAACAAGAAAAAAATTTTTTTTATTAATTAAATAACCTGTTATTTGCATTGGATCGGTTATAAATTATAATACTAGTTAAAATTATATAATTGTTACATAAATTTTACTTCTTAGAATATTTGTAAAAAGCTAATTTTTCATTTTATTTAAAATTATATGATAAATTAAAAATATGATTATGAGCGTTCTCAAGCACCTCAATTGATAGACTGATGAATGATCTGATTGGCCAAAAAAATATTATAGAGTTACCATTTCGATGAAAAAACAAATGAGTTACAAACCACCTTTTTTCTTTAATGATCTATAATTGATAAAGTATGCTCAAGCTTGTTCACAATCTTACATATTTTATAACACTTTTTCATTATTGTACCTCATACTCTACTTTTTAATAATGAATTCTCAGTAAAATTCTCTTGACAACATAAAAAAATTATTATTTTACTTTTAATGCAAGAAGTTTTTAAAAAGAAAAATAGAATTTTTAATGCAAATACACACCTTTTAACTTTTACTCAAGTTATATCAAATGCAGCTTTTTCATATTTACTCATTTGAACTTGAGAGCTACTCAGCAAAAAAGACCTAAAACTAAAAGGTTCTGAATAGATGTTTTTTCATATTTAACAGATGAAAGTGATTATAATTCTTTTCAAAAACATTTTTGTATTACTCATGCTACTTTTAATGCAATTGCTGCACAATTAGAAAGTCATTTTGGCTTTGCTTAGAGCTATAATCTGATTTTACTGCTGTTGCAACAAGAGATGAATATTTGTAAGATTGTTAAAAAAAGTAATATTAAAGTTGGTTCAATTACCAGGTTGGTAGAATTTTTGTTTTTTTGTGAGTCTCTTATTAGGTATGATTAAAATTATAAAAATAATTATCTGAAAAAATTTATTACCAAAATGAAATCATATAGCTCAAAAAAACGCTTTCTCAAGCTTTTAATTCTATTGATATTTCTATTGATTATGATACTTGAGCACAATGATACTATCATTTAATTACATTGAGTAAGATGCTTGAGAATGCTCTATATTACATAATTTGAAATTTATTATATATGTAAACTTTACAAATTTTTTAATTATATAAATTATTTAACTTTTAATAAAATAATTAAAAAAAAGTATTTAATTAATATTATTAAATTTAATTAATTTTAAATATTTCAAAAATTATAAATCATATCACTATTATTCAATATCACAGTTATATGTATTAATTATTTTTTTATTTATTATATAATTTTTTATTTTATATTATTAATAGTCTAATTAATTAATAAAATATTATAATTTATATTGCAATATTTAATGCTAAGGTATATACTTTACATATATTCAACAGTTTAATATAAAATGAATTATTTATATATTTATTTCATTATTATTTTAAAATTAATTTATTTTATTTTTTTATTATTTTATTATTATTATTATTTGAAATTAATTATTTTTTTTTTTAGTTTTCAATTTTTTTATATTTTGCAATATTTGTAGTTAAAAAAAAAAGTTAAGTAAACTTTTTTTAACTATTTTTAAGGGTGTTAAACAATTTTAATTAGAGTGATTTCTTTAGTTTAAGCTATAGTTTTCATGAAAATATATACTATGGTATTGAGCACCAGTGATGTGATTTAATAAAGTTGAAATATTTTATAAATTTTTAATTTTATAAATCAAAAAAAAAAAAATTTAAAGAAAAATATTTTCAAAACAATAAATATTTAAACGAATTTAACTTTTTACAAACTAACTATTTAGTATTGATAAATCAATAAATCAACTAGTGTATTCATAAAAATTAATATACTTATAAGTTTGTGAATTTTATTACTTTACAGAATTACCTTTTTTGTATTTTTAAGTATTTAATAATTTGATAATACTTTTACAAAAGTTCATTATATTAATAATAATAATCCTGTAAGCTATTTAGTCAATATCACTTTAATTTATATATAACTATTATTATTATTCAACAAGTTAAAGTTCATTAAAATCCAAATCTTTTTTTTTTATTTCTTTCTTAAACACATTATACAGGTTCTGGTTTGATGTCATTACTTATTGAATTAATAATTTTAAGGTTTAATTTGCTGAGTTTGTAATTTTACAGAATATTCATTTGAAAGGAAGTTAACTAATCGTATTAAAGTTTATATTTATAATTTGTAAATACAAATTCTTTATTTATCTAATGTAGAATTAAATACTTTTCGATTTCTTCTTAATTTATCTCTTTAGCACTGTTTTTTATAGATATTTTCTATATCTTCAACGTCGTCTTTACTACCCAAAAAAATGGGACATCTATCGTGAATATTTTGAGGAGTAATATCCAATACTCTTTCTTTGCCAGTAACAGCTCTACCACCAGCTTGCTCAGTAAGGAAAGCCATAGGAAAACATTCATATAACATTCTTAATTTGCCGTTTTTAGATTTTTTATCAGCGGGATACGCGAATATACCACCGTACAATAATGTACGATGTACATCTGCTACCATTGATCCAATATACCTCGCTGAATATGGATTCTTACCTTCAGGAGGAAATTTCAATGAATTAAAATATTCCGTGCATGATTCATCCCAATATTTAGCATTTCCTTCATTAACTGAATATATCTTTCCACGTGTTGGGATT
This sequence comes from Oehlia diaphana, assembly GCA_003833135.1. Taxonomy (NCBI): domain Eukaryota; kingdom Fungi; phylum Glomeromycota; class Glomeromycetes; order Glomerales; family Glomeraceae; genus Oehlia; species Oehlia diaphana. The sequence continues at coordinate 110,464 of QZLH01000196.1, read as the reverse complement.
TTAATCTAAAAAATAAAGGAATAGTTAGTTAGCTTTTGGAAATTTTTGAAATAATAGATCCCGATACTTACGTTAGGATGAGTGAGAATAAATTCTCCAATGGCCTATAATAGTTTTAGAAAATTTTAGTGTGTGTTTGAATGTTTTAATTAACAAGCTCCTCAAGAAGGAGAAGGTAAACTTACGTTATCAAGTGTATATCCATCTACTCCATTACCAACTGAGATGACCATATTAGCAGAACTACCATACATACAATAACCAGCAACGACCATTTCACGACCAGGTCTCAAGACATCCGAAATTGTTCCATTAGATCCATCTTTCTAAAAATGAAGATTTTTAAATAAGAGACAGTTTTTTTGTCTCGAAAATATAAAATTCTCTAATAAATATAATATATTACACTTACAATTTTATAGATACCAAAGATAGTACCAACATTAACACCAGCATCAATGTTAGAAGAACCATCCAATGGATCAAAAACGACACAATATTTTCCTTTCATCTCATCTTCAACGATAATAGCTTCTTCATCTTCTTCGGAAACCATCACAGCTACTTTCCCTGATGAACGAAGTGCATTAATAAAAATTTCATTGGAAATGACGTCAAGTTTTTTTTGTTCATCTCCTGAAATATTAACTGCACCACCAGCAAGTCCAACTCTAATTTTTTAAAAAGAACTTCTCAGTGAGTGATAATATCAAATTAATTTTTTTTAATTGAATTAAATAGAACTATATTAATGACAAAATTCGAGACTTACAAGTTTAATAAGCGAGCTTTTCTGACATTAGTTGCTACGAATTTACATCCAAGTTGAACAGCATTTAATAATAAAGTCAAGTCACCACTAGCTTCTTTATGTCTGCGCTGTTCGTCGAGAACGTGACGAGTTAAAGTAATAATATCAGTAGTAACTTTTTCTTCAGACATCACTAATTTTTAAATGAGCTATAATATTCGTAGCAAAATGATAACGGATGCACGGGATAATTATAAAGCCCGTTATAAGTAAATTTTCAATCAGAAGATCCTTTCTTTATCATATGAATTTAATAATCAATAAATTCCTAAAATAGAAATCCTTTTTTCTTTTTAATTAAAATAATTATCTTAAATTGGATAATACTTTGTCGTACAAATGGTTTAAACGAAAAAAAAGATTGAAATACCATTATTGAACAAATTTTAAAATTTTGGTTTTATCATAAAATAAGCTTAAGTTTCTAGCAACAGTACCCTGCTTTATTTAGTGTTCTCAATTCTTTACAAATTCACGATATTCGAGTAGGTCATCAATCTGTCCACGAGAGATTAAAAATTATCATCTAAAATCCTACGTAGCTTGAGATGATGTCATGATAGCGAACATTGATTAGGTAACTAACTAAATAATCGTTTACGAACTTTTTAAAAATCTTATTATTATCTTGTTTCCTGGAAAATTCTGATCAGAAGACTCATACTTTCTTTAATAACGATTAACACAAATGAGCGGTAATATAAATATTGAATTATAGCAACAATTCTTCTTGATGACAAACTTACCCAAGTTAGCAATAAAATTTATAACCAGGAGTAGTTACTAAGAACTTGGCAAAAAGGTTTCGATTCTTTCAGTGATTACTCCTTACTCCTTCTAGCTCCTTATAGCAGCGAGTTAGTGGATTTAGCGGATAATAAAGTGTTTCTATAACAGATTTAAACAATTATTTAGAAAACCGCTTAAACATTATAAATTAACTTTCAACTATTCCAGTTTCACATTAAACTCTTAAGGAAAAGTGCTTATATTTAAAAAAATCATGTTAGGAATCGAAATTATATAAATAAGGAAGTTAATCAGACTAAGTAATAAATACCTTTGACCATCTTGTACAATTTGTACAATTCATTGTCCAATGTTTTAGGACTAGTACTATCTTCACCTTCTCGGCAAACATTAATTTGATTTTTAAAATGATATCGGAAGCACAAGTTTCCATTCAACTCTTCAAGACTAATCGTCGTTTGTCATGCTTACGATAAGGAAGAGAATTTTCTAACCAGAATTCAATATTCACTCCTTAATTTTCTTGATAATACATGTGCACAAGGTATAAAAGCGCACAACAAAAGTTCAAAAGTTCATATATTATCATAATAATAATTTGAACTAATCGAAGATAACTATAATGTGCATTTCTTCTAATACCGACAATACAATACCGACAATACCGACAATCGGACACAAATAATGGAATTTTATAATTCAAAATTAATCAGATAAATTTTTAAATTTTTCGTGTTGATGCAACAGTATCCAATCGATTATATCAAATCTTACCTTTAATATGAGTTGTATGTAGGTACGCTGTGAGATGTTTAACGAATAACAAATTTGACTATCTTAGGAAAATTCGTTTATCATCATGACTAAATTGCAAGTAATCCGGACCAAATATATTCATTCATAATTCGAATAAGAACTTTTATTGCGAATAACTTGATTTTGAGAAAAGAATTCAAACATGACAATTAAAAAGAAATGTTGTTTTTTGGATACGCTATTTTCTAACTCTAACCAACCAAAATTTTTTCAAAAAATTTCATATTAGTGCAAAAAACTAGCCTATATAAAAAATTGCCCGATAAAGACAATAAAATTTAAAATTTATAAAATACAAGTCTTAAAAAAGAAACAAATATTCAATCACAGTAATATAAAGAAGATCTAAAGATGTGAATCTTCCACCAATTCGTCTTCCGTAATATCTTCGCCACCACCGGTCGCCATATAGAATATACCCAAATCTAGTCTAGACTTAATTCTTCTTAGTTTCTCATTTCTCGCTTTATCCTTTAGCTGAACGGCATTTCGGTTTCTTAAAGGTCCATGATCTCCACCATACGACCTCAAAATTCTAGCCCATTGAGTGCCGAACTCTTTCATACCGCTCTCCAAAGCTTCTAATTCCAAAGATGTCCAATAGATACGCTTTTTCATTTTACGAAAATGATTATAATCTTCTATATTGTCAGAAGCTGGTGCTGTTCGTTGTGAGGTTGATTTAGATACAGCTACTGAGGGTAGTGAGGGTAGCGGAAAATGAGGTGATGTTATTAGAATTTGTGATACCAGCGATAATTCTTTGTTTGCTTTGATTGGAGAACATTTAGTGGGTGTAGTGGGTGTAGTCGGCGTAGTATCGCGTGCGGTTCCATTATCATCATCTGATGAGTCTGTCGTTGTTGTGCTGATTGGCGACGCGTCTCTGTATTGCTCATCAAAATTAGAGTTATTCGAGCTCTCAGAGCTTGAACGTGAATTTGACTTTTTAATAGATCCTCGTTTATTACTCATATTGTTCGCCTACTAAATAAAGAGAAGCAAAGATGGACAAGGTAAGACAAGGTGTAATAAAGAGGAGGAGTTTTATTCGAGAACTTACACAAAAGAGGAGATAAAAATTGTAAATAAAAAATTTTTTTCAAGACGATGTAAAAAAAGTACAGTTATTAAACTTCGTGAAAAATGTTGATGATGTATAAAAGGATCAGAAACAACGTGTAAAATAAACAACTAAGTAATCATTCACGATTTAATGAGATAATCTACTGTAACTTCGTGTAAACTACGTCACGTTTTTTATATATTTCTAATTGGCCAAAAAATACGGAAATTTCCGAATTGTTTTCACGTGCTTTAAAAGTAATGTAATACAATTTCGTACCAGTTTGTTAGTACAACATTTTGTGATACAAAAAAAAAATTTTTTATGGATCAAATTTCCCGCTTTCTTCAAAGTTTGAAATATTTTAGGGAAAAAGTTAAAATTTTTGTAATTCATAAAAACATTTTAAAAAACGACAAGATAAAGAATCATTGTTATTTTTCTTAATTTCTAGTAAAGTAACTTAAATTAAATAATTTGGAAAAATTGGTTAATTTAATTCAATGTAATTTATGAAAATACAAATTAAACATTTTGATTACAATAATAAATTTATAATCAAATTTTTAAGTTTATTATCTAAACAACAAGTATTCTTAATTTATTTAGTTTATTAAATCACCAAATAAGAAAAAAACAATCTTTTTAATACATATAAGAACAATACATGTTCGAATTTAATTATGAGAAGGGCAGCAAAGCGTAAAGTAAGCTACGTAATAACACACAATAAGGATGATCACGGTCATTTACTAGGTATAAACAGTTTAGCATTAGATACCACTACACTTAGCTCATCCGGTAAACCGGAAGGAATATTATATAGTGCGGGAAGAGATGGTGTGATTAATTCATGGGATTTACATTTGCCTTTAAGGAAACAAATTATGCCAAGGTATAGTAATTTGAATGGTATTAATAAAGCTGAAGAGGATAAAGGTGAGAAAAAAGAGAATGATGACGATGACGTACCTTTACAAAAATTTAATGACGAAAAGAATTGGGAAATTGATGAAGAGGCATTAAGTTCGGTAGGAATTTATTATGAATAAATTAAAATTTTCCTTTTCGAAACTTTATTTGTTATTTTTTTTAAAAAAAAATTAAATAAATAATTATTATAGCAACCAACACCAAAATCAACATTCCGACAATCATTTCAGAGTCATACGGATTGGGTAAATGACATAATACTATGTCACAATAATGAAACATGTAAATATTTCTACTTAAATTTACATTCTCCTTTTACTTATTTGATTTTTTTTTTAAAAAAAAACATTCTAACGTTAATTCTATTCTCTCTTAGTGATATCATGTTCATCAGACAGAACAATGAAATTATGGCATCCTCATAAAACATCGGCACCACATACAATAGGATATCATACAGATTACATAAAAGCATTGGCATATGCTTCAGGGCCTGGATGGGTAGCGAGCGGAGGATTTGATAGAAAAATTGCTTTATGGGATGTTAAAGAATGTAGACCACTGTCATCATCAGGATCAAGTGTTAGTAGTCTCGCAGGATTTTCGGAGAAAGAGTTTCAACCTATAGGTATGTTAATTAGTTGATGATTATAGGGAAAAAGGAAAAGCTTGCAATTTTAATTTTCTATTTTTCTATTCTATTTTTATTTTTAGTTACAATAGCTGAAAATTCGCCTAAATCTTCGATATACGCGCTGGCGTGTAATTCATCAGGATCAGTTCTCGTATCTGGGTCGCCCGAGAAGGTAATTTAAAATTTTTATTTTTTTTTTTATTTTTTATTATTTTTGACATTTATTCTCCTCTTATCGCAGGTTATTAAAGTATGGGATCCAAAATCTGGTAAAAGGATAACCAAATTATTAGGGCATACAGATAACATTCGAGCATTATTAATCAGTGACGATGGAGAATTAATATTAAGCGGCTCATCAGATACCACTATAAAATTGTGGTCACTATCAAGACAAAGATGTATTAATACATTTACGATACATTCAGATTCAGTATGGTCATTGTATTCTGATCATCCCAGATTAGAAGTATTTTATTCTGGGAGTAAAGATGGACTGATTACTCGTACAGATTATAGTGAATGTGAAGAAATCAGTGACGGAGAATGTATTGCCGTTTGCAAAGAAGATGCTGGAGTTGTCAAGGTAAATAAACGAGGGAATAAGGAAACTTTTTTTTTTTTTAAAAAAAAAAAAAGTTTTTTTAATGTTTTTTTTTTTGATTTGTTTAGCTTGTTGCTTTTGATAATAAATATTTATGGACGGCAACTTATGATTCAGGCATTAAGCGATGGGTAAGTATTAAGTAACGTAACTTTGGGTATTTTCTCTTAAGTTCAAATTTCAATTAATTACTTTCTCGCATTTCTATAGCAAGATATACCAATGAGAAAAAATAGAAGAAAAATTTCAATATCGTCGTCACCTCCAACATCAACATCTACATTAATATCTTCCCAAAATATGTCACAAATTCCATCGTCGTCTTTAATAAAATTAACATCAGCCGTAACATCCTCACCTACTCATACTACATCATTATCGCCACCAATAATAGCATCAGATAGTGAAGTGGCAACTATATATAGCGTAGCGATGGATGACCATTACATTGATATAGATTATGAAGATCCAATACCTGTTCGAGAAAAACCCGATCATATAATAAAAGGACAACATGGATTAATTAAACATGTTATGCTGAATAATCGTAGAAATATACTTACGTTAGATAATAGTGGTGAAGTTACTTTATGGGACATTATAAAATGTGTTAGAGTTAAAGTCTATGGTAAATGTAATATTGATGAAATTGCTCAAGAAATCAATACACCAGAATCTATACCAAATTGGTGTTCCGTTGATACAAGAATTGGTGTAAGTAATAAATGTGATTTTGTAAATATATAATTTACTTACCAACTTTTCATTATTTATTTAAATAGGCGTTAACAGTGCATTTAGATGAAAGTAAATGTTTTGATGCAGAAATGTATGCGGATGAAGCAGATCTATCAGATGATGTAGAAATACGAGATGATCAGAGGAGTAAATAAAATTAAATTTTTATATTAGTTTCATTTTTGCGATTTCTGTTATAATTACTGATCTTTCCACTCTTCTCTTATTTGCAATAGTTAATCTTGGCAGATGGGTATTAAGATATTTATTTGCAAAATTTACTCAGGCAGAAATACAAACATATGAAGAAATACAACAACAACGACAATTAATGCAACAACAACGACAGGGAAATAGGTATGAAGGTGACGAGGTTTGTGAAAATAAAGATAATTAATACTAATATTTACTTTCTAATAATGTAATAGTTTATTTACAACACAAGTAAATGTAAATATACCACCACAAGCAGCAACATCATCAACATGTACATCACCAACCACAACAAATCCTAATCCTATTAGTGGTAATATTAATCCACCATTGCCACAATCACCAACTACACCTTTAGCAGCATTTACGACGGGTCCGTTTACTGCACCTGCAACAACAAATTCACAACAATCTGATTATTTTAGTGGATCACATCATTTAAATTCTCCCGCTACTTCTCCAACCACTCCTCCTGGTAACCCCAGTAACAAAGTTGCCGAAGGAGAAAATAACAATAATAATGGAAACAATACTGGCGCTTCTACTTCTACTAGTAGTAGTGTTGTTACTACTACTATACAACCACCACCACCTGCATTTGTTAATCAAAATACTACTAATAGTGTATCTATTAGTTTCATGAATAAATTTAAACATACATTGAGGAGTGGTAAAATTTCTAGAAATGATAGTAATAAGCCGGAAGAAACTAGTAACAATGGTGGAAGCAATACAGGAAATACTACTAGTAATTCAAAAAATTCGACTATTACGAGCAGTAATGAAGCGAAACAACGACAATCTCAAGAAGAAAATACTACTCAAAAACAACAAACAATTGATGATACAGCCGCAGCAAGTTTATCATCATCACAAAATATACCAACACCAACACTATATCATCATCCACATCATCCACATAATTATTATCCAATAAGACAAATGCATCCATTAATACAACCACCATTTGTCACGTACCCGACTAATGAAACTCCTGAATTACAAATACCACAACATACTACCGTGATAATAAGCGAAGAAAGTCATGAAGCTTCTACTAGTGTTGATTTATATAGAGGTACTGTTGAAGATATGGAAAGAGATGCCGAGATTATCGAACAAAAGGCTCCTACTTGGTTAATCGAATTTCTCATTAAGGTAGGTGAGGAGAGAGAGATTTAAGGGAGATTTTGTTTAAATTATTAACACTCAATTTTTTTGTTATGTAGAATAAAATACCGGCTAAAGAGCCCATAAAAATTAGCTTTATATTGAAACCACATGAAGGTTCAGAGTTAGACGAATTACCAAATGGCAATGCTCGATTAACAGCAAATAGAATGTTGAGAACAAGGAAAATATTAGCTTACATAGTAGAAAAATTAGAATTAGATCAACCGTCAACTTCACCTATAAATAATAGTAATTCGGTAACAGAATCGGCTGCTACTAGTGAATATCTCGAAAAATCTTTAAATGATAGTAATGAAGCGAATAATAATGATCAGGAAGCAAATAATACAGGGCAAATTGCTACTAAAGCTGAAGAAGAAAGAAATAACGCTATGAAACCTGAATTATGGTTAGAATTAATTTGTCAGGATCAGGTAATTTTTATTTTAAATGAAAGAAAAGTATCGTATATTAGAATAAGTATTAATATCTTATATGTTTTTGATTACAATTTAGGTGTTATCTCCTACTATGACATTGGCTACTATTAAATCTCATATATGGAAATTTTCTGGTGATTTAACTATGACTTACAGGTATGTATAAGGAATACATTTTTTAAAAGAATGGAACAAGTTAGTAATAATAATTTTTTTTCTTTTTAGAATGAGAGTGAAGAGCGTTTAGCGCATAATGAAGATGAGCTTAGTATTATTGTTATTTATAAATTAAATAAATTAACTAATAAAATAGACTGTCAACCATGTTTGCAAGGACACGGGTTAAATATTCATATTTTTTTTTTGTAGAATAAATATTTTTATTTATTGTTAAAATAATAATATAATAGATTACCTGGATAATTTAAAATAATAAATCATTTATTTTTTAAAATTGATATATTACATCTTGCTTATTAACGGTTCGCCGCGGCAGTTAATTGGTCGTGGGAGTCGTAATAAATATTATAAATGTGAAAGATCTGACATAGGTGAATGAGTGTGATTTTAGTCACTCGTTTAACATTGCCATATTGTCCGATAGAAGCTGATCTTCATATGCAATCATTATTTAACTTCGGTCCGTTACAAAATTTAGAAATCCAGATATCATTGTGAAGGAAATATGGCTGTCATTATATAAGATATGCTAAAAGATTTTCTTATCAGTTATTGTTTTATTAACCCATATTAAGTGAACTTTGTAAATGTTCTTACCACGATATTATCAACCAAATTTTTTTAAACAAACTTAAAATTGTCCATGATCCTTTTTCACTTTTTCGAACAAAAATTATAATTCATATTTTCCATAATAGGAATTCATTTTTTTTAAAAAAAATTCCATTAGCTCCATTATACAATAACTAATATTGATCGCTGATTATAAATTTGCCGAAGAAAGAACTCAGAGACATTTGTTTATCACGGTTTTTTTAGTAAAGGATTTGATTAAAATTTCTTTGCCACTAAAACGCATATAAGTTGAGTCTGTTAGCTCAAAATCAAAATTGTCAAATGCCATTTACACTTTAACAATTTCACAGTCAAAAAAGATAAGTCTCTTAAAACGCAAATTTCAAGAATTTATCTTGTTTGAAAATATGGAACGGCACTATAATTTCAATTTTTTATCTGCTCTCTTACAATTGAAGAGATTTGAAAATTAGGGCTACTTAAAATTATTGATAATAAGATTTGAGGCGATAAAAAAGACAGCAAACAAAAGGACAATCATATAATCATACCCAGAAATATTTATATAAGGGTCAGGTGGCGAAAAATTTTTTTACTATGAGCTGTACGCAGAGACTTTTTATATGAGTAGTACGCATAATTGACACCTGATNTAGGTGGGCTTAAATGGATGATTAACGGGTACCATGGGAAACTTAATGGTGAGGCTGTATGGGTTATAGAGGCTAAAATATTGGGTGTCCCAGAACCGGCAAATTTGCACTACTGCTTTAACGTTTTACCAGCTATTATGTGATAAATGTCTTGCGGTGACTGTAGGTGTCGTTCTCGTTGAAGTTGATCAAGAATTGGCAACCTAGTTCGTAAGCCATATTCTTTTGCAATATCATTTTGTTGTTTAATAGTCGAAGCTGTGAAAATACTTTCGAATTGGGTGTCAGTGATGTGTTGATAACGGGAAACACTAGCGATATCCAATGTAATATCCGTTGAGTTTTCTTTGGCAACCAGGCATGTTCTATATCCTCTTAACGCACCGTGGCGTTTTACGCCAGCCAAATCGTTGCCTTGCAGCAGGTCGGCGGTGACATAACCAAGGCCAGCTATGACCCAACAATCTATTTCTTGGACGTTCATTAATGTTCCTCTTTCCAACTGCTTCATATCTTCAATGAAAGGGCGAATGAAATCTTCGAAATGACCACCGAAGGGAATGAAGCCCAAGACGAAATGGTTACGAAGATGTTTTCTTGTGTTAAACGGCATGTTTCCTAATTGAATATACACTCCACTTAAGGAATGGTAGACATTTCGGTAGGTACCGAAATCGTCGTAATATATATCAACGAATAACTTTAGAACTCGAAGGTTGTTATATCATGGTGGCGGCGGAGCTAGAGTGGAATATTCACATGGGTGCATATAGTCTAGGTTTACGTTACATAATTTCCAATGTCCATTGTTTTTGTATAAAATTTCTTTAATAAAAATTCCGTCAATAATATTTGATTCACGAACAATTGTAATATCAACTTTTCTAATGATCTCATAAGTATATGTGATAATACTTCCCTCTTCCAAATACTGATTTACCAACCACAATTGCGATTCGCTTGTAATCGATCGAGCATTGCAGTGAAAATAGTTCGGTAATTCATTATAAGTATAAATACGTTGTATTTTTATCCGAAGTTCACCGTCAACAAGTATTATTGACCGTATTCGTCCAAATCTTCGACCACTATTTTCTTTATATAAAACAAATTTGTTGGGTCAGAAAATTTCTAAGTATAAAGAAGTATAAAATGAGCTACATGAACTTATTTGTTTATAATATAGTAATAAAGCGAAAGTACCTCCATTGACGGCTATTTTTTCTTGGCCAAACAATGGCGATTCGGCCCAGAGATCTCTATGCCAATATTCTTTTTTTTCTTCAGTTTCTATTCCTGGTCCGAAATATAACGTGTTGTGAGTGACGGATTGTTTAATATATTGTGAATAATATCGCGAATTGATAAATAATAACATGGTTTTGTTGCTTTAGACGTAGACGGTGTTTTCTTTGGATTAATTCTAATAGTGCGAGTCCTTATTGGCATCAATGGTAACCGATTTCTCCATCGTTGGAGCCTTCTTATATTCTTTACAACGTCCTTTACTTCAAACTTTTGATGATGTATTATTTCTACTAAGTTGTTATAAGCGTTTGTTGCTATATATCGGTGTAGATTTTTTAAGTAGATCGTTAAAATACGTTCGTTATATAGCAAAAAAATAAACTTACATATGTTGTGTTTCTGTACCCAACAAAATAACAATGCAGAAGTCGAATTTTCAAAGTAAGGTGCAAAGCTTCCATTTATTTTTGACATATGGTCATTTCCTATTGACGAATCAATTATTGTATCTTCGTGCTTTTACAAAGGGAAAAATTTTTATTAGAAAAAATAATGAGTCCGTTTGGTCGGTTCAAGTGAACTGATTGAAGCGTTAGCAACTCCACATCCCTAACATGATTTTTTTTAAAGCAAGCAAATAAATTAAAGAAGATTACATCGTTTTCATCAATGATATTATCCTCTTCTAGATTGTAATCTACTTCCATTTTGTCCTCATATACATCATTTACATTATTGTTATCATCATAATAAGCGTATTCCTCGCCATAATTATCATAATTTTCTTCGTGGTAGTCATTATCGGTTTCTTCGTCATAGTTATCATCATTTTTCTCGTCGTATTTATCATTACTTTCTTCGTCGTATTCATCGTCACTTTCTTCTCCATTATCATCATTATCATTATCCTTTTCTCTTGAATTATTATTGCATTCGTCCTCCATTTCATCTTGAAATTCTGTTTCATCTCCTTCTTTATTGCCTACATTAAACACTAACGAAACAGTTAAACATTAGATGATGTGTTGGATATAATGATAATATTGAAGGTCTAGGCTAATATACTTTTACTTACACGAACTAAAATTTTTATTTCTTGAAAGAATATTACGTCCGGAAAAATTTGCACCTTCGCGCAAAGAGAATGGTTTAGTTGTTGAAAGACGACTTTTACGCATTTTTCAAGTTCACGAATTTTAAAAGATAATGTATTTATAAATGTTTGATATATATAACTAATAAAAATTAAATACGAAATTTCGCTTAATTTGTTAGCTATTTTATAAAATAAGAAAATGTTCACAAAATAAAGGAATAAAGACAAAGGATCAATCAGTGTCACGCAAGGGTGAAAAGGGCGAAAGGTGAAGTAATAAATCAGTGTTACAATAGGCGAAAAGGCGAAGTAATAAATCAGTGTTATAATAGGCGAAAAGTCGAAGTAATAAATCAGTGTTACAACAGATTTTTATTAATCAATCAGTGTGAAAAGGGCGAAGGAAAAATTCTTTCTTGAACATTTTTTTTTGTTCTATTATCGAAAGTTTATTGTTAGATTTATATGTATAAAAGGTTAATTGTTAACATATGCACGTTAATTTATATATGGAACAATATAATTTTAGACTTTTCTTTATATATAAAAGTTTAATATGCACGTTAAAGCTTATTTATTGATATATGGAACAGTAGAATTCTAGACTTTCTTTATATAAGCTTAAATATAAGTTTAAATTATTCGTTTATATAAACTTTTTGATCTTTTCCTATAGCTCAAATAGACTTTTCTCAATCAATATATAAACTTTATCTTTATTTATCGATAAAAAAAAAATATTTTTAAGATTTTTTTTCGAAAATTTATTTAAATTTAATTATTAAAAATGACGAGATTGCGAAGTTCACAAAAAAATACTGCGCAAAATGAAACAGAAGTTACGAGTAAGTATTTTTTGTATATCTTATAATATTATCTTAATATTTTATTTATTTTAATTTAATCAGGAGGTCCTGGCGACGGACAAGGACGTGGACGTGGACGTGGACGCGGACGCGGACGTGGACGTGGCAGTAAAAATTCGTCTGCAAGTCCAACCCAAAAAGTCAATGCTGGTAACTGTTTTTGAAGGAATCAGCAGTATTTTTTCTTAGAAGAAATCTAACGACTCCTAAAGGCTGGATTGACTTTTCTCATTTGTATCTATTTTAACCAGGTGATCGTGTTCGAAGTAAACGATCAGATAATCATGATATTCAAATTCAAGAACAAGCCGAAGCTGGTAATGATTTTTGAAATTAATTATTATTTTATTAGCGAGTTCTGAAATATTCGTTACTAACTAATGTATATCATAATTAGTAGGTCGTAGTGAAAAACGATCATCAAAATCTGTCATTACTATTTCTGAGGATGAAGCGTTCCATGAAGATGCACCCGATGATATTGATGTTTCGGAACAACCAGGAGGATCGCAACTCTTTTAGACTAAATTATAGTACAATTCTTGATAATTCCACGAAGAATTATGAAGACAGCCGTGAAATACGTGAAATAGAAGCAGGTCGATCGACAAATAAAAAACGGGTTATATCCATGAGTTCTAAAAATAAACGCCAACGATGTCAAAATAATATCACCGACTTACTTGGAGTCTCAGAGAGTGATGGTGATGGTAGTGAATCTTCCAAAAGTTCAGATGAGGACTATGGCGAAAGACAAAAAACCCGACAAGTCCTAACATCACGTGATGCAAATAAAGGTGAATTTATGTTCTTAATTAATTTTTTATTACAAATATTAAATTTTAAGAATTTATATAAATATGTTTTAGACAAACCCAAAGCTTTAAATGGGATGAAAACCGTTCTCGAAGTTTGCCAGTGGTTAATAATGGAAAGACCGGATATATTGGTAGTGGCGAATCAGATGTTCAATGCCATGAATACAACGTTAGATTCGCCTCTTGCAAATAATATGACCACTTTTCTGACGGCAAAGCCCGCTGCAGTTATACCGACAGATGAAGAAAAGTCACTTGCTCGGCTTTGGCACGAAGAAATTAAATGTCTTTTTCTCAGATGCAGAGCACCATCAGATGAAGCCATTGAAAGCCTTGTAAAGACAATCTTTAATTACGACCTCTATAGCAATAATGCTGGAGAGGTCATTTGCCACTCTAAACGGGTTCTAACAGATTTTCGCAGCAAGCTCAATAAAAAAATCGGTGCGAAAGTACGTGAATATAAGGATATTCGAATAAGGGAAGGACAAACAACTACGCCGGTAAGATCAGAAATTGAGGAATTCATGACTCCCGAAGTTGTTGAGCAGGTACTACACAGATACCTAAAGGGCACCAACAAGGCCAAGCTTAAAAAATATGGTACTATGGAGCGACTTGTTTTATTTGTTAGAAAGGCATTTAAAGTACATTATACTAAATACGACGTCACGGCTATTAAGGAACTTGATAATATTACAATTGATTGTAAAGTACCAAGTAGATCTGGTAAAAATATTGCTTTGAAACTTTCATTAGAATAGAATATACTTTAATTAATTAATTAATTCATTTATTATTTATGAGCTGCATAATATTATATATTTCATACATTTATTTACATATCTCCTATATCTTTTACGTTAATTGAAACAATTATATTTTATTGTTCTTTTCGTCTCTTTTTTAAAAAAAACTAATGATGAGAGTAAGAAACTTAAAATTTTGGATGATTTCCGGCGAATATTTGCTCTTTAGATGAATCTAGATAGTTGAATTTTTTTTTTTTTTTAATTCTTCAGGTCTCTTAGCGATCGTATTCCTTATATTCGGCTGTAATTTTTCCGGGATCGTCTGTACGAGTCGTAAGGTGCAAATCATGATCATCGATTGATATCATGTGATTATGAACGAAAGTAATTATTTTTTCTATTTTAATTTGTTTCCTTTAACGAATGTTTACTAATTGTTCTTTATTTTTTCTTCTTTTTAGAATACTTGCAATTTATTTAGAGTTAGGAATTTCGTTAAATATTTGTACGAAGTTTTGTTTATTGGTGTTAATGTGGGGGTTTTAATGTGGGTTACTTCATAGGCTTGCTCACCAGCTGGCAAGGTGTATGAAATTTCTTTTAATTCACAAAGAAAGCCTTGCTAAAGTTATCTTTAGCGTAGGTCTAGTAATACATTGCCTTAAATAAGCGCGGCTACGAGGTTTATGAAGCCCCGACTATATGTATCGATATATCTTATGTTTAATTACACAATTTATTTATTGTAGAATTTTCATTATATCTATTTAAATTTATTATTTAAATTTATAGAATTTTTATTATATATTTATTATAATGCATTTCATAATGTCTAAATTTTACAATGATTCGACTGATTCGTACTAGTACTATAATACATTTTAATAATACTATACATTTTAATTAATACATTTTAATTTATTTTCGAATATATTCATTAAAATTAAAAATGATTTATCGTCGCTGTATAGAAGATATGAAGTGAAAAGCTAGAATCTATATAATTCCATAATTTTTATAAAAAAAATAATTGTATTTTTCAAAATTAAAAACGTATTTCTCGAAATTAAAAAATTTTTAAAGTTTCATATTACCTCCATGTAGCCAACATAAAGTAGTGAGATAGAAACTGGGCAGCCGAAACGAAAAAAATGCCACTGGCAATCGGTCCCATAGTCACATGATAGTCACATGCCAGAAGTTTCAAAGTCGCTAAATCCGAGGTTTCAGCAAAGAATACGCAATCTTGATGCCTAACTATGGATGAAAATTTCTTAAATTGTACGCAAATCAAACCTTTACTCCGTCTAATTCCACTATGATGGCGACGCATCTGTGTACCCCACCCCTGTATGTATATTTCTGGGTCCTTATATAACACGTAATAACAGCCACGTCACCTTCACAGTAAACCATTATAAATTTCTTATTGCATTCTAAGTTTGTAGGTTTGTAACGAAACAATTTCCACGGAATCAATTTTATCGATCATTTCCAAAATTAGACGTTCGAGACAACACATCACGCATTATTTGCAGGGCAGATGGGCTATCAAGATATTTTCTAATTCTAAAATTCTATTTTCTAGCCACTCCACCCTCTGTGAAGTAGAAAGACTGGGAACTTGTGTAGGATTTATTGCAAATTTCAACTTTTCTATTCGATGCACCACGCCCTTTAAGATAATTTTCGTTAAAGTTCAGTCGGATGCTTAAAGATAATTTATAGTAAAACACTTATGACCTACCAAGGATTAATTTTTGGTTGTCCGAAGAGCAAGATAAAAAATTCCGTTAACTAATCCGATATTGAGAATCGATTCAATCAATGCTATCCTTCCATTATATTCTACTGTCGCTCGGGTTAACTTACCAAAAGCACCACCAGCCAATCCCAGAGCTCCTAAAATCATATGTAATTAAAAAAACGGAAATAAAAGTCAAATCATAAAAACAAGCCGGAATACATATTTCGAAAGGTTATACGATATTACCTCTTTTCTCAATGGCAAAATTATCAGCTATCGTTCGGGGTGCATTCGATTCAAGACCAAGTAGGATGTATTCTTGTAATTAGTATTCTCTCCAATAACTATGAAAGCATCGTGATATAACATAGTCTGAAGTGTTGTTTTCTTTAAAGTAACAAACGCGAGATAAAAATTCGGCCGAATATTTAGTAGGTTTTTTTTGTAAGTCGATTACAATATGATAAGTAATACCTGGGTCAATTAATTGACCTGAAATAATAAAAATGAGATGTAAACATTGCTGGAAATAGAAATCAATATTTCGTGACCATGGCTTTGTAAGATTTGCTTCACTGTTACGTAAAATATTTCTGTATTATTATTTGTATAATATGGATAATATTCTTTCGTGTTCAATAACAGTTTATCGTTGATAACTTGAATAATAAGATAACATATGAAAAGGATCAATCGATAATTTTATTTTCATTTGGAATTTATTTATGACAACATTAACATATTTTTTTTTTTTAAAAAAAAAAATTATACGTTATAAACTTATATAGACCGCTGATAATGATTTACATATTATTAGTAATTACGGTGATATCAAAAATTACGTCAATCATCATCGCGGAGAATAAATACAAACTATACGTTAAACTTACTGATCTATTGGCTGAAGTATGTAGTATGACTCATAAAATCGCTTTTTTTCCCACAGAGAGATATATATCGTCTTTTTCTCCATTTTATTTTTTTTTCAGTAAAATAGAAATAAAAAGTTAAACAAATAAAATGTAAAGAGAAAAAATGTGAAAACATCAACAAACAGACTTGTTTCTATAAGGAAAAATTACAGCTAAGTATATCTTGATAACTTATTGTAATATTAAATGAAGTAGTATTCATGAATATTTCTTAAAAATAATCCGTTAGAACGCGTTTTTTTATAACGTTATACCGTACCAAATTAGTATATTATACAGATTTATGGGTAAAGAGAAAACAAAGGACACAGATGTAAGTTGCTCATTGACATATTTGTTCTCTTAGAATATTTTATTTAATGATAATGTACAACAATACTTACGTTCCCATTGAATTAGAGAGTAGAATACTAAGACTCTAATGCTGAGACGCAAGTTGCTTTGATATGTCCATTAATTAAATGCAGTATTCACTTAGAATATTTTATTTAATTATGGTTTGATTCTGCATTACAACACTTACATTCTAATTGGATTGGAAGATAGAATACGAAGATTCTAATGCTGAGATAACATTTTATTGGATTGGAGATTAGAATATACAATTTTTATATGGGGATGTAAGTTGCTTTGATATGTCCATTATTAAATGCAATATTCTCACAGAATATTGTATTTTAATTATGGTTTGATTCTGCACTACAACACTTACATTCTAATTGGATTGGAAGATAGAATACGAAGACTATGTAAGTTGCTTTGATATGTCCATTAATTAAATGCAAATGTTCTCTTGATTCTGCACTACAACACTTGCATTCTCGTTGGATCGGAAGATAAATATGAAGATTCTTTATGCTGAGATAAC
Organism: Oehlia diaphana; assembly: GCA_003833135.1. NCBI lineage: Eukaryota > Fungi > Glomeromycota > Glomeromycetes > Glomerales > Glomeraceae > Oehlia > Oehlia diaphana. The sequence continues at coordinate 92,550 of QZLH01000196.1, read as the reverse complement.
ATTTTATTGGATCGGAAGATAGAATACGGAGATTCTTAATGCTGAGATGTAAGTTGCTTTGATATGTCCATTAATTAAATGCAAATATTTTCTTAGAATATTGTATTTTAATTATGGTTTGATTCTGCACTACAACACTTACATTCTCATTGGATTTGAGGATAGAATAACATTTTATTGGATTGGAGATTAGAATATACGATTTTTATTGGGATGTAA